>CAJUYI010002956.1:0-26813 GCA_910591695.1 Galerucella pusilla | reverse complement strand
TGAATGAATGAAAATTTAGATAATTAAGAATTGGAATAACTGTATAATTGTATAATTTGAATATTTTATTATATAAAAAAACCTAATAATAATAATAATTCAATAAAAGATAAAACACTTATCCAATAGTACAGGTGGCTGTTTTGTTTTAATGTCTATGATTCAATTGCAGTAATATACTTCAGTGCCAACTTTTAACACGAAGGCCAAAGAACAGAGTCGGTCTTCACAAATTTTAATTTGACCTCACAATAAAATATTCCCTGAGAGTATGAAAAAAATATACAAATAATAATATAATAAAATAAAAATTAAGAGTCTCATAAAATAGTTAAGATAATCATTAATGGCGCCCAACTAAAATATAGATAAAATTTTAAATGATAATAAAAAAAAAGGTAAGTATTAAACACTAGAATAAACAAAATTTACACATATCAAATTTAATTATAAAAAAAAAGCATACTTACCAAAACCATAACAATATATATTATGAGTGTGAGGTTGAATATCACAATGGTTAATGATGACATTGCAATTTTGAGAAAGTCAAGGTCATGACCTGGGAACAGCTTGAAAACGAATTACAGTTAATAGTTGACGATATAATTGAAAATAGTAAAAGGGCATTGAAAACTCAGGTTCCTAAAAGTTTAGAAGTTAGGGATAACATTATTTTGAATTTAACAAATGGTTTTAATAATTACACGACAATTTTAAATAAATATTGGAACCAGTTGAACGAGGATTAAAGAAAATTTTGTTAGGTAAATTTTGATAGATTAAGAGATGGGTTGTAAGGACCTTTCAGGTTTTATCTTGTAGATACCTTATACCTACTTCATGTTTTAGTTGTATTAAACTGGAAGTGCATGAGAGAGAGAGTGATTGTGAAACGAGTGACGGAGAGGAAAATATGCCGTTAAGTTTGGTAGAATTTTTTAATTTTGCCAGTAAGGTAATTCCGTCAGAATTTGACGGGTCACCTGATAAATTGAGAGCTTTTGTTGGTGGATTATCATTGCTTAGGGCTAATGTAGGAGGTCAGGAGTTAAATGCAGTGGCTTTTGTGAAAACTAAGCTAACGGGCCCAAGAACATGATTATTCCAGGCAGGCTGAGTTAACTTACTTATATGCACTAATGTACATATAATTGATGATATAAGTTTGGTTAAAACTAAGTATTTTACTACCATCCATCCAACCCTAAATAAGTAAGAAGTAAACTTATTACTTATCTTCTGTAAGTTCCTTGTGGCATTACTTATTCTTTTTTCTTATTCTTTTGGGAATCAAACCACAGTAATGTTTTTTATATTTTATTTCGACGTGCACTTCACTGGATTCCATTTCTAGTAGACTATCATATTGTTAGAATGTCATAAAATAAAATATTTTATTTCACATTTTACCAGAGGTGTGATCTACTATGAATGGACCTTAATAAAATTTTACAACAAAGTTTTGTAGTCTTAAACTTCAAAATATTATTGATTGTCTAGTTGTCATATTTTTTCGTCGTGTCAGATAGGGACCAAATTTTTTTTTATCAATTTTATTACTAGTTAATCTTGACAACGGTAGCTGGAACGCTACCGAAACGTCGAAATAAAAAATAAAAAACATTATTGTGGTTTGATTCCCAAAAGAATAAGAAAAAAAACTTATTACTTATTACCTTTATACCCAGAAAAGTTCCGGTAAGATTGTTGTGAATTTATTTCCAGGTAAACTTGTTCAATACTTTAGCTGAACCCATATTTAGAAATCTTCTGTAAGTTCCTTGTGGCATTACTTATTCTTTTTTCTCTTATTTTTGGGAATCAAACCACAATAATGTTTTTTATTTTTGATTTCGACGGTTCGGTAGCGTTCCAGCTACCGTTGTCAAGATTAACTAGTAATAGAATAATTAATTTTTGGTCCCCATCTGACACAACGAAAAAAATATGACAACTAGACAATCAATAATATTTTGAAGTTTAAGACTACAAAACTTTGTTGTCAAATTTTAGTAAGGTCCATTCATAGTAGATCACTTCTCTGGTAAAATGTGAAATGAAATATTTTATTTTATGACATTCTAATGACATGATAGTACTAGCAATGGAATCCAGTGAGGTGCACGTTCCAGGAACGGTTTTTATTGGGATAGCGCTTTTTTTTCACTTATTTTAACTAACCGATTAAATTTGGTAGTAAACTAAGCCAATGCGCAGGGCTTTGTTACCTTATTGCTCTTAAGAAAAAATTTACTTGGAAAAAAAAGCAACTTTAGGGCGCCACTAACTTTCTTTCCTAGAAGAAAATTAGAAACAAAATCAAATTTAAAGGTCAGCTAAGTTTTAATCTGTTAATTCGAAAAAAAAGAACTGTTTCTGTGTAGTAAATAAAACTATCAAAGTAAAAAAAATGTATATAATTTTTATCTTGAAATTTCAATAAAAGAAGGGTTAGTAAACAATAAAAAAAATTTAAAATACTAAAGCACTAAAAAAATATCTTTAGGGTGAAGCCCAACTCTTTACTTTTGTATGCTTTCCACTGACATCCTCCACACACTGAATTGGGTGATGGTGAGGGCCTCACCAAAAAATCTTGTAGATCCGGCAATCACAGTAGAATATATTCTTAACGGAGTCTCCTAGGGAACGTCGTACTCCTAGGGACTGTTGTATTCCTATGGACCGTTGTTCTCCTAGGGACCGTTTATCTGTTCAGCGAAGGTGTTCTCCAGGAACTGTAGTCTCAGGTAATATTTTTCAAGGGACTTGTTTGTCACAAGGGACTGTTTGTCTCCAAGGAACTATTTGTCTCCAAGGAACTATATGTCTCCAAGGAACTGTTATAATCAGAAAATTGCATTCCAGAAAACTGTGTCGCCAAGGAACTGTTTGTCTCCAAGAAACTATTTGTCTCCAAGGAAATATTTGATCTCCAAGGAACTGTTTTATCTCCAAGGAACTGTTTGTTTGATTCTGGAAATTGTATCCCAGGAAACTGTGCTATAAAGATACACAGGTATAAGAATAAAAAAGTGAATGTTCAGTCTATTTTATGGCTAAACATAAAGAAGGAAGGATGAAGGAAAGCACGCGACATAACTTCCAACTATTTACACTATATTACAATTTGTACAGTATTTACATTTGTTACAATGAATTGCGAAGATACCACTAAGGTAGAGCTTCAGGTTTAGGTACAAAAATATAAACTTGTAGTTATAAGAAAGTATTTAACAATTGCGAATAATTGACCTTATCCCTAGGCACGCAACTGGAATAAAAGTAACTCGGGGAGCTTCATTCTTCTCCCAAGTCAAACGTCCAGTGACAGATGACAATTTTAGGCAACGTTGCCACACTTGAATTTATAAAATGCAAGTACAAAACTTACAGTGCTGGATAATGTATTCAACACAGCTCAATAAATACAATTTAATAATTGAACTTGAGGATTCATCCTGGACAAATATCTAATTTTAAACCTGGCTAAATAGGAGAGGAAAGGTATACCCATGTGGCTTCCAAAATGGGTAGCCATTTTGTTCAAAAAAAATACTTATAGATTATTAATTTCACACTCTGAAACTTTAAAATAAAGAGGTAACAATTATATGTAAAAAAACATACCAGTAATCCAGGTACCTATTGGGTAATGTTCGGAAAATTTTCATTCTCATGTTCAGATAAAAATAATATTGTATATGAACTACTGCACAGTTTCACACTTGCTTTGTTCACAGACGATGAGAAAAGACCTGCCGGTACCTTCTCACTTCTTATTTAAAGACTCTTCAAAATTTTAAATTTCGCGGTAAAATATTTAAAGAATATTGATTTTTGGACAATTAATTTATTCCACCACAAAACACAAAAGTGTAATGATATATTGATTTTTCAAAAACAATATTTTCAGGAAATATACATATACTATTCCACCAAAAATCAAAATTCTGAAGAAATTAATTGATAGAAATAAAAGCTGAAAGGTTGAACGCAAAGTTCACGTTTCATATATTCAACAGAATTTTAGGATCTGCACCCCACCAAACTCTGGTATCCTTCTTAGGTTTCCTCTTGCAAACACCATGGCCTTTGATTCAGTAGACTACACTGAGAATCCATGTTCAATCAGCCAAATCTGCATTTTATTTAGTGTTGTTTTGATTTTTTTAATGGATGTCTCCAGTTTCTGGTTGATGCACCATACCAATATGTCATCAGCAAACTGACTTATATTCACATAATCTTCCATGATTTCTGTTGTTACTGTACTGGGTATTTGCCGTTGACCCTGTCCACGCGACGTCAGTTGTGAGCGAGCCAGTGTTTAACTAAGTTGTATTAAAAATGACAGAAAGTGCATCTTAAGTGTTATCTTATGATGACTTATCTACAAGAATTGACGCAAAATCTTACACTGGAATTCGTAAGTGAATCCAGTGAAATATTATTAAAAGAACTGGAAAAGAAAAAACTATGGGTGAGAGAGTGGCCTAACAGGAGAGATACCCGTGGTCCATCTGTCCAGTTGCTAACAGAACTGCGTAATGTACAGTTCAGAAAATTGATCCCTAGACCTACCTAAAATATTTTCAATGTTATAAATTGTGAAACATGTTTTTATTTGTTCCAACAGTTTTTTAAATTTATAATTGATGACAATTTATATAATCGAATGTTTAGTTGGTGGTGTTCGATTGAAGTTCTACACAAAACCAATTTGTAAGCTGCACATTAGCTGGCTTGAAAATTTCAAAGTTATTTCTTAAAAATTGTAGCAAATGCTGTATTTTATTCACATCTACATAAGCATTCACTACAAAAAAACAACATAGGTACTTAAAGCAAACAGAATAAATAAGTTTAAGCCAAGACTTATTTTTAGTCACAAAAATGTTAGCTTTGGCTACAAAAAAAGTAGTTAAAATTCATACTACAATACAATACAATTATTCACACTTCCCGTTTTCTCCAATCTTCAGGTATATCCAATTTTCCAGCCATAATCTTGTTGTAGATGTCTAGTAACTGATTTTTAACCTTTGGAGGCATATTTTTGATCATACAGTTTGTTATTTCGTTTGAGAATGGTTTGGATGCTATTGTATTGCTCTGTTCCTGTTGGTCTTCGGCGGGAATGAATTCATGATTGGAAGACCATCTATATTAACAGAAATGATCAAATTATTAGATTCACATATAATATTTTTTTGGTCCATTTGATCAACAAGTTTTTGTAGAGCTTTTTGAAATCCAAAGTGAATGTAACTGCCTGGATTAATAATTTTTAAACTAGAGCCAGTATTCCTAGGGGTTTTCAAAAGTGTTCTGGGATCTTTTGGTACTTGAATATCATGTCTTATTAACAGATCTAGTAATTCCCCCAAAGCATTATGTGCAATGTTGAATTTTACTTCTCAATTTGAAAAAGTTTGTGATGAATTATAGGACAAAAAAACATTGCTAGCAATTTGTGGATCTCGAGCATCATGACTTTCTCGAGGATTATTACTTTCTCTTAGTTCTGAGTACAAATCTGATTGATCATTGCTCAAATCTGGGTTGAATCGTTCAAAATCAAAATCACTAGAATTACTCTCTTCTGAACTTCCTGGTGATTGACATGCCTCTGCATCTAAAGAATTTTAATTGATAAGACCTGCTATTGAAGACGGAACATTAGATTCGGAGTCAGGGCATTTCGTAGCTGACCCTAAATCTTTTGTAATGTTTATTTAGCAATGCATGTCTATCACCAAGAAAACTCATAGCTTGGGGGGAAAGGTCTTCAAATACTCACAATGAAACAGAATCACAAACTAGTCACTACCAAAGTTGTAACTTAGGATCAATACTTGAAAATATACTATAAATGCTGCCGATTTTATTCGAATTCAAGAAAAGAAGAAATGAAAACGTTTGAGCGAAAATTAACGGTCACCAGCTGAACACACGCTGTCAAATTGTCAAATGTCATCTATCATTTTTTGAACGAGGTGTGTTCAAGAATTGAAAAAGGTGTGTTCGATCATTAAATACTCTCTTTTGCAATCAACATAAGTTTATCTCATTCTCTGAAAAATTTTACATAGCATTGCAAACGGGAATCAAAACTTGGTTGGCTTCTTGTTTTAGTTTTCGTCAAACGTTGCATACACGTTTAATAAAATACGTCCCAAAACATAATTCATATAATGTTTGAGAAACGTTTTTTTAGGCCAGGAACGATCAGACCTAGAAATACCTGCAAGATACGTCAACGGAACGTTTAGTGTTAGTAGGGAAAGGAGGTGCAATTGCACCAAGCAACTATGTTATCCAACTCTCTTCTAATGAAGCGTGCTGAAGGTAATCTTTTTTGTTGGAGAATTTTCTAATTATTTTCCATATTTTGTTTATTGGTGTGTCTCTGTTTAGACTTTCTGTAAACTCGATAAAGCTGGTTTTCTTTTTTTGTCTTAGGATTCTCCTTGTTCCGGCCGCTGTATTTTTATATTTTAGGTAATTCTTTTCACTTGCTAAGCATTTATATCCTTTAAGTGCTTCCTTGCTTCCCTTACTTACCTCTTCATACTGCCTTTCCCACCATTTCGGATTTCTTATCCTAAATTTCCCCCTCGGTTGTGTACTTGTTGGGAAAGCTTGTTCTGCTGCCTTTTCTATTTCCTCTTTGATTTCTTGGTATGTGTCAAAGCTTGAGAAGTATTGGTCCCAGCTTTTTTGATGTTCCACTTTGACCTTCTCGCGGTCTCATATGTAGGTTAATGATTGTTTACGCTTAGTTCTGTTGATGTTGGGACGTGATCACTTGTATCTGTGTCTTCTATTGTTCTCCAGTGACAATGTCTATCAATAAGATTTGAACATACTGTGATATCTGGACAATTCTTGTTTTGGCGTGGCGGGGTAATGCGAGTTCTTGTTCCATCATTTAAATATACTAGATTTGACTTATTAATAGTTTTCATCAAGTTCCTTGGAATACCTGAGCCCATTTCTGGGTGTTGTGCATTTAAATCTCCCATTAAAATAAGCGGTTAATAGGTATATATGGTGGACAGTACATTGTTGTGAATGCGACAAATTCTATTTTGGTGAAACATCTAGACCATTGAAAGTCCGAATAAGTGAACATAAAAAATATATCAAAGATAGGGAGTTCTTTAAGTCAGGTATTTGTAAACATGCTTGGGAAGAGGGGCATAAAATTCAATGGGATTTGACAAAAATAATTTTGAAATAGCCCAATAATAAAAGACGAAAAATCGAAGAAAGTGCTTTAATACAACTAAATGCAGATAAATGTGTAGCTAGTATTTCAGCCGAATGTAGTCAAATTTGGTTACCAATGTTAGAAAGAGAAATTTCCAATAATCAATTAACTGCGTTATCAGGATAGCATCATAAATTTTTATCCAGGTTTTCTTATGATTTATCATTGGAATAGTTGTTATTCGATACACACTTCAATACAAAAAATCACCAAACTGAGTCATACATATTTTGAAAATAAAAATAATCATACACAAAAAAGTAACAACAAATGCGTTTTATTAACAACATTTCCAAAATAAGCGAAAAAGGCGCTATCCCGATAAAAACCGTTCCTAGAACGTGCACATATCTAGTAGACTATCATATCTTTGGAATGTCATAAAATAGAATATTTTATTTCACATTTTACAAGAGATGTGATCTACTATGAATGGACCTTAATAAAATTTGACAACTAAGTTTTTGTAGTCTTAAACTTCAAAATATTATTGATTGTCTAGTTGTCATATTTTTTTCGTTGTGTCAGATAGGGACCAAAATTATTTTATCATTAGTTTATCTTGACGAAGGTAGCTGGAACGCTTCCCTAAACGTCGAAATAAAAAAAACATTATTGTGGTTTGATTCCCAAGAAATAAGAGAAAAAATTGTTGCTATTGTTAGATCTTTGACCTTTATATCCTATATTTGACATTCTTCAGAGATATTTGAGTGTCGTTTCTTAATGGTTTATGGAATGTTCTTTTTAATGAGAATTGCATTACCCCATACCCATCATATCTTGTCGTATGGTTGTGTAATGTAAAATATTCAGCCTCCTTGTCCTGTCTAGTAGTGTTTCATTTGACATCAGAATATCCGTCTGATACTGAGAGAGAAGTATTTATATTGAGTCGAACCTTGCAAGTGCACTGCAAACGTTCCACTGTATTGTTTTTATTTTGCTCAGTTCTGTTAAAATGTGGAATCCGCCCCATCTGAGACAGCGAGACTACTAGGGTTTTCATTAGCCTTCCTAATATTGTTGATTTCAGTGGTGTTGTGCTCATTGGTTACCATTGTCTGTTTTACTTCTATAACTCTATCAATTTCTTGTGGTGTGAGTGTTGTTTGGCTTAATATATTTTTGAGAAAATCAATGATTGGTACTATTTCTGTCATTTCTTCGTCCATATTATGACTTGTATTCTCTTGATTCGTGTTCACTGGTGATGTGTGTCTGTTATCGGAAGTAATTACACAAGTGCAACAACATTACCGATAGTTTTTTCTGAAAGCATGTTGTCTAATAACTGCATGAGTTTATTTTCATATTTTGGCTTTTAACAAAATATGAAAATAAATGAATGCAGTTTTTCTGACAACATGCTTGAATAAAAAAATATCAGGTTTATTTTGATGCACCAGTGTAATTCGGTAGAATATTTCTCGAGTAGAAGCAATAAGAGTATTGTATTTTTGGGGTTACCTTCGGTCACTTTTTCTTGAATAGAACTTGAAGAATCTTGTCCAAATCGCGACATTTCAACAAATTTTAAAATTTAGCATAGGTATGTCACAATGACATCGTTACTATAGTTACGGACGGACCTACAGGAACATTTTCGATAGCTAGCGGGATCTTTTCGATAGTTAGCGGCATCTTATCGCGATAAGATCCCGCTTCAAATTTTTCAAATTCAAATTCTTTATTTATATCAGGGACATTACAATTTGTATATGGAAAGGAAATATCACGAAACATTGTATCTATGTTCGCTGTTCTATACATGCTACTGGAATTTTTGCAATGTTTGATACAAGTCATTGCTCACATATTCAAAAAAGGTAATGTAAGGAAGTAATCAAAACGTGCACGCTAGGGTGTCTCAAGATTAAGAAAGGTGCATTTGCTAAAACTGTAGGAAAACCTAGCAAAACCCACAGTACCAATTCTAAAATTAAATTACCCTTTTTGACGAATATAATTATACAAAGATTCTGAAAGTACTGAAAATAAATACCAAAATTAATAATAATAACCTACAATGAGAGATTACTCTAAGTAGCCCAAAAAGCTGGAAGCCGTAATATCCTCAATGGGATAAGGCTCAATTTCAATCAGCATTTTCTTTACATATTTTTTTAATTTTGAGAACGAAGATATATTTTTGAGATCTATTGGGAGCAAGTTGTAGAACTTCATACACATATAAAAACCACCTTTTTCAAACAGGGTAGTACTGTGTATTGGATAAGAAAAAATACCTCTGTTACGTGTATCATGCGGATGTTCTATAATATTTTTACTAAAAGTATTTTTATTTTTATAAACGTAAACTAAACACTCATATGTATATAATCCAACAACTGTTAACAGATTTAAGCTTTTAAAATAACCTCTACATGATGTTCCTATTTTTAAATTAGCAAGAATCCTAATGGCTCTCTTTTGAACCCTAAAAACCTCTTGACTGTGCGATCCTCCCCAAAAAATTATTCCTTAATACATTATTGAATAAAAATACCCAAAATACACAGTCCGCAGGGTTTCAGTGTCTACATATTTTTTTAATTGTTTCAAAGCAAAGCATGCTGAGCTTATTTAATTACAAACTGATTTTACTTGTTCATTCCATCTTAGATTTTCGCCCAAAACTACCCCTAAAAACTTTACCGAACTAACATACTGTATTTGTTGATCATTTAAATAAATATGGTCGGTATGATCTTCTTTATTTCTGCTGTGTCTAAAAAGAATGCAGTTGGTCTTCGACATATTTAGAATTAGTGAATTTTGTTGGTACCAATTTGAAATAACAGTAAAGACATTACTGGTATCCTTTCTTGCTACCATAATGTTCGTACCATCTGCATAGCTTGTCAGTGTAGAAGACTAACCGTTTAATACACTTGACAAATCATTAATAAATAAAATAAACAGAATAGGACCCAACACACTTCATATGGGATTTTTAATATTCTTTATAGTTCGGGGTTCTACATGGTGTTGGAAATAGGCAGCCATTATGAGCTATTTTATTATATTGTATTCCAGGAGATGTGGCTATTCGTTTTTATTTTGATTGTTACTGTTGGAAGGCATGCTAGGGAAAGCGTTTTTTGTCATACGCCTTGGGATTCTTTTATTTGCTTCATAGAAAGATATATTTTCATATGTCGTCAGTTCTTTAATCTCTTTTTGTCTCTTATATTCTTCGCAATTTTTTATCTGTCCGTTGCTTTGTGTCCCATATTGCAATATATACATTGAATTTCCTTCTTGTACTCTTCTTCGCAATGGTTATCGTCACATCTCTTTGCCCCTACAAATATTTTGGGAATGACTAAATCTTAAACAGTTGAAACATTGTATTACTGGCCACCACATATACTTGAACCATCAATTCACAATAGTTTATTTCTATGCTCTTTGGTATATTTCTACCTTCAAAAGTGATTAAAACTGTTTCGCTTGGTATATACGTATTATCAGCTATCTTTCTATTTAGTCTCCTTGCTCCTATACCTTGTTTTCAAAGTAAGAGGACCGATTTGAATTTAAGTTGGCATTTCTGCAACCTAGTGATTGGTTGGTTAAATTGCCGCCCGTTTCACACAGCTTTTTTGATACAACTGACAACGATATTAGTCAGTTTTGTGTTAATATGAAAATATTATAACCTCAATATTTATTAGTTCATGTCTTTCACGTTTGTTGTTTTATTTTTAACTGAGTTTATATTCCAACCAAGTAAAGTGCTGTTTTCATTATTTATTCAGTTTGATTAACAAAATCTAGCTTGTTTTTTCTTGTTAATGATATAAATTTCCAAATAAAATTTTATTATTGTAAATATTTTTACATCAAGTTTTACTCGTATTTTTGGATATCAAAACTTCAATTGACTTCTAGTTCGTGCTCGAATGTGAATAGAGAATAATTTAAACATCCAGTAGCTTTTTTGTACATATTTATATCATCCAATTTGACATGAATTATATTAAATTTATGATAACCTTACATTTTGTTCACAATAATGTGACATTTGGTTACAACTTTCGCCATGGCCTGTGACCAATGATGATTCAAATTCTATTCTTGCATTGATCCCTCACTGGACACGACACCTGTGAGCAACATAATACATATGTCAATAATTGTCGATTAGTTCGAAAAGTCTGAACACGACCCTTTAACACCCTCTTAGTCTAGTAACTTTTGATGGTGTAAGTGAGGTTTCTTAAAATGCTCCTCCTAAATTAAAAACAAGGTATAGTAGTCTCATATTTGATTTACCTTGCTCAATTATCTCCTCCATTGTTGTGTCTAACTCTACTCCTCTTACTATGCC
Organism: Galerucella pusilla; assembly: GCA_910591695.1. Lineage (NCBI taxonomy): Eukaryota > Metazoa > Arthropoda > Insecta > Coleoptera > Chrysomelidae > Galerucella > Galerucella pusilla. The sequence continues at coordinate 15,198 of CAJUYI010002956.1, read as the reverse complement.
TTTACATGAAACCAATGTCGCAGGGATCATTCCATTCCAGTTTTGCTGGTCTAATAGTTCATTTTCCATAAATTCATTAGCGACTTTATGACTCCTGAAGTCTATTCCTATCCGGTTCGTACCTTTTCTTGTGACTTTTATTACTCCGTTGATTTTATTGCTTCTAAGAATTCTGAAAATCTCAATTGGGTGCAGTGCTGCTAAATTTTTATCCCTGCTTTCACCGATTACTATGTAGGGCGGTGAGTCTAGATACGCGTATTTTGTTGAAATGTCCGGAGGTTGATCACTAGGGGCCCCTGATGAGCCCCCAGAGTTATCTCCCATTTCGCCTTAACGCTCTTGTCTAACTCTATGAAGCGGGTTATAGATTGAAAGGAATTAAATTTTACTTACGTTTGGTTGTCTAAAGACTTTTCTCTTCGCCTTTGTCTGAGCCTAAACAAGGATCGTAGCACGTCGAGAGCAAAAAAAAATCGAGAACCACAGTTGAAAATATTAATAAGAATTAATAAGAATCAAATTACATCTCCTAGCATATCTAACATGTTTCTGACATCTAGATAAAAACTAACAACCTTCTTCTCTTTTGTATAGAGAGGAAGTAAGGACAAGGGAATCATTACCTGCATGGATCACTGATCTTATAATATATCGAATAATATTTCTCACAGTATGAGAAATATTTGTTTTTGAAATTGAGTAAGCTATGGGAAATACGTCACTTTTCATGCAAGTTGGAGAAAAATTTTTTTTCAGGTCTTCTGTTTACATTTCGAGTAGTATCGTTGGGTTACTTTACTATAGTCGAATGCAGTCTTATAATGCGGGTAATACGACATACTCACAGTTTTTGTTTTCTTTTATGGCGCTTAATCATAACCTCCAAATAAAATCCATAAGATACACAAGACATACTTATGCAATTTTGACGAAAAAAAAAAGGATATGTATTTAGTTTCCAGCGATTCTAAAAAATCCTTCACCATGTTACGGGTTGAAACTTATTTACATCAAACTAAAACCAAACAGCGCATAATAAATTAAGGGGAGGCTAACACTTACCGCTTACCGCTTGATAATTGAATTAAGAATAAAATAAACTTAATTAAAACTTCAATTTAAAAATAAAACTCAATCATAACATTGTTTATTTACTATATGAGAAATTCTTCTTTTATTGAACCTTCACTATAAACCTAAGTGTCAAACTGACCAGGTGATGACCAGTAATTAAGGTTGGTAATTAGACTTACTTATCTTACATATTCAATTGACAAACTGTCGATAGTCTATGTTCTCTCTTCTTCCGTTTTTGTCTTTTTTTGAATGGCTGCAATTTTGACCACATGAGGTTTAACGAATTCTTTTCGGATTTTTGAAGCCAGAAGCAAACGGAAACCACACTTGGACTATTTCATTTCGTTTCATGTCTTGGAAAGCCCGCAAGGGGATCTTTGCAAATAGTCTACTAAGGGCCAGTTGTATGAAGCATAGTTAACCTAATGTCTATGGTTAACCCATGATCACAGCTATTAGAGTGTTGTACGAAACGTAGTCAAGGATTATTGTGGTTAACTCATGAGTTAACTATGCAATTTCCTGAACCACCAAAAATGGTGGTTTAACTAAAGTTCATTGAATAAACGTCAAATTTGTATGTGACATATCTTATAATTGACTGTCATATACTATAATTTCACAACTTTTTATTAATTACAATGGAAAACGAGGATTATTTTGAAGAGTTAACGGATGATGAGGATTTTCTAGATTTGATAAGAGAAGTAGAAGAAGGTTTATTTACTTATTTGTATACGACTTTTATTCCTTATTGAGATTTTATGCTGGGTTTTTGGTTTATGGAGAAACGCTCGCATATTTCGAGCAAGAAAAAATCATTTTGAAGCGAAATTTTGGACGGAAAATGAGTTTTTTGATAGATTCAGAATATCAAAAGGCACTGCAATTTAATTTTTTTTTTATATGGACCACCGCCAGTGCCTTGAACATAACATTTTTCGTCAGCATACTTTTTCTTGACTCTTTTTTTAATATTACTATATTTATTCAACAGCACGTCACTTGTTCGGTGTGATAAAATTAAATTCTTCAGCCAACTGAAGCCACAAATTTGTCTTATGCCGAGAACTTTCTGCATCCGTTTTCTTACACTCTATAACGTTTTTATACTTAGCAACTAGAGAAAACAGCGTCGATTCTTCAGATGCACTGAAATTTGGAGTACGCTTGTTTTCTTTATCTGCCATCTTTTCACTTCAAAGAGAACACACTTAACGCCAAGCACGCTTTTGATCATTGACTGTCATTGTATAACGATTCCACAGTATACAAAAACTGTGACGATTTTTCGAGTTAGTACCAACAATATTGATAAAAATGCTCGAATGTTACTAGAGATTCGGATAACCAACATAAAAATATCAACTTGACTGTGGTTCAACTGACCACAACACGAACACCTTTCGTACAACGATTGATTGATTTGACTATGGTCAACATGTGAACCTGGTTCAGTTGATCAATTGGTTAACTACGTTACATACAACTGGCCCTAAAAGCCACTCCACCTTCGGTAAGTCTTCCTAACCTAACCGAACCAAATTTCAATTAGCCACCATCTAACTTCTCTTTCATTCTTTTAGGCTTTTTATGTTATACTCTGGAAAAATTACTCTGATTGGTGACTAGCTGTAGTGCACCTGTTGCTGTGGATTAGTCGAATACCTAGGACTGTGACTACGGGTTACAAAGTAAGAGTATTCATTGTTTTTTTTTTCATCATTGGCATAACCTAAGGAAGGACAACTTTGACACTAACTACTACGCCACTCTGTTCAGAAACTTATAATTTAAAAGCATTTAGTATAATCAGTTAAATACTTACCATGTGAACCTATTAGTACTAAGAGGGGAATTCATATATTGTTAAATAATAGTCTTGTTTAAACTTATCATTGGTACCAATTGTAACTGATAACTCTAAAATCTTATTCCAGAATAAATCAACTTTACAATCTCAATTACACCGTCTAACCATTACTTCTAATAGATTTCATGGAACTAGAAAATAAAATTATCTCTTAGGATATTTACTGACCCCCCCTTTTTCTCCACTGCAACTAGCTACGGATTGAAGTAACTATTCTAATATCATTGAATATTTATCTGATACCTACCTATAAAATCTTGTATCAACCAGCTAAGTTTTTATTTAAATATGTCAGTTTTGTGACTTCGACAATTCAAAGTGATAATATGAATAATAAGAAGCAATTTTCCAGTTTTTTGCATCCTCCAGCAAAAAAAATGGTACTTGATCTGATTATTTCGAGAATGGAAGAAAAAGTCGAGATTCGTCAACCAGTATAACTCACATTTTGGTAACCTCTGTCTTTTTTAATTTAATACATATAGTTTGTCCCGCACGATAAGAGCGCTTTTGACTATAGGTCAATGTAGTTTATTTTTGCTGTTTTTGTTAGGTCATTAATTGTTGGTTATTGTTACTATGATATGAGTTTGTCAAAAATCCATAAAGCGGAACAAATGTTATAACAGTTTTATTGAGTCTGCTTTCCCAATCACCCCTACTCGTTATTCTACAAAATGAACCAAACTTACATGAAATGATGCAATGATTACAAATATTTGAATTTTGTGGTACCAACGTTACTTTTATCATAGAAATATTATATTTTTGTGTTATTATTGTATTCTACGCCCTCTAGCGGCGAAGTGGAAAACTTTAAAATAATTTCCAGCAGTTGATCGTAAGCAAGTTTGTGATGCAGATCCTCTTCTCTAAGCTGTTCGATAAATAGTTTCCTCTCTTAACCAGACGCCCGGTATAACAAAAATGGTACTATTGTATTAGTAATTTTGATTAGTGATTTTTTTAAACAGCCAAAAAAATTACAAAATACTACACAATGTTGTCAATGAAGAACTAATGTTAGTCCTTCTCTCTCTCACACACTATTTGTTTTCAAACAATGTTGGAACGTAGTTACATGTATGTACTTCTTGAGTGAATCACTCTGCGTTTTTAGTCTAAAGTTGTTTTAATTTCAAATTTTATTTCAGGTACTTGAACTACTACCACTTTCATCTGTATTCAGCCACCAACAACCTACCTGAAGATATCTAAATAGCAAAGGAATAATTCAACTTGGAGCAAGGATTTTTTTGTTCTCGTCTTTGTTTGAAATGTTTAATAGAAAGAAAGTTTTTCTATAAACAGTTCTGAAATTGAATCCTATGTACCTGAATATGAACTGATTGTAGAAATACTTTTTTAGTTTTTGTTATTTATTAAAATTTACAGCAACTAACTTTGAAGATGTAGCTAGGAACACATACGATCGAACGAAGCATTGCATGGTAAAATATTGGGTGCTACCTAGTTGGTCTAAATTCTCTCGAACCTATTCTTCGTGATATTCGTTAAAAAGTAGCAAGCAAGTGATAATTGCATTCAAATTAAAATTTGGCTTTGCCAAATGTGGTATCATCTGTAGTTGTCATGATATATTAAGCAGAAATCTATCAATTTGATTGGCGGTGAATTTAAATTTATAACAATTTATTTTAAAATCCGGATTTGATACTTCTCAAGCCCCAAATAATTTCAATAAGTAGAACCTACTTTGAAAATGGTGCCAATAACCCAAAGTTGTTGGTTTTTGCTTGAAATAATTTTAAAAGTCATTTGGTTTAATAAATAAAAACAGATATTGAGAAGAACGCATTCTATTCATCAAATGAAGCATAAAGTAATAAAAATTTGATATAATTATTTTGATTTATTTTATAATGAGGAGGAATATCGTCGGCCAGAAGACTGCAAGACCACGTATCTCAAATCTGGCAGTTTTTCAGGGGGTTGAAAAATATCTTCATTTATCAACATATCTCCATATCTAAATGTTTTTTCTTGTAAAACATGTGTACATTGGATACCACATATAACTTCATTGGTCAATATGGGGAAAATCATTTCCTTGTTAATCATTCTCGAGTTACGTGTTTTTACACCCTCTGCTTTCTAGACATACACGGTTTTACAAAAGAGCGCCAATGTTGAAAATTGAAATGAAAATCAATTAGAAATAATTATTTATTCAAATTCTTCCTTTCTTTCTTTCTCTTATCCTTATGCCTTCTCAGGCGTCGGATTGGAGTTCTTCCTGAACCCATGTTTTCCATTCTTTTCTTTCCCTGGCTAATGCCTTCATCTCTCCCAATTTCTTTCCAATTTCTTCAATCTGGTCCATCCATTTCCTCCTGGGTCTTCCTCTTTGTCTTTTTCTTGATATTCCCATTTCCATTACATTTCTCGCTATTCTATCTTGCTTCATTCTTACTAGGTGGCCAAACCAGTTCAATTGTTTCTTTTTAATATTTGATATTATTGGGTCTTGATTAGTTATGCTCCTGATTTCTTCGTTCCTTACTTTGTCCCATTTCGTTTTTCCTGCTATTCTGCTTAAATATTTCATTTCCATTGCATTTATTTTTGTTTTATGCTTTTTCTGCAATACCCAGTTCTCACTGGCATAAGTTATAGTTGGTACTGTAATTTTGTTGTATATTTCCATCTTTGTATTCATATCAATATATTTATGGCTTAGTAATGTTCGATTTAAGGAATAATATAATCTTGTTGATTTATTTGCTCTGTTATCAATTTCTGCGTCTATTTTTCCATCTTCTGTTTTAAAATACTTCCTAGGTAGTTATAGGTTGTTACTCTTTCTAATGTTTTGTGATTACATATGAATTCCTCGTAATTATTCCCCTTTTTTTCATTTACTATCATTACTTTGGTTTTCTCTGTATTTATTGTCATTTTCATCTTTTCTATTTCTCTTGCCAGTAAGTTAATTAGTTTCTGCATTTTATTTCTCGATTTTGATATGAGTACGATATCGTCTGCGTATAGTAGGTTTTTTAGTCTGACCGGTACCATGTTCTTGTACCCTATTATCGTGTCCAGATATCCTCCTTGTCTTTTTATTTCCTTCACTATTTTGTCCATAATAACAAACAACAGTGGACTTAAGCTATCACCTTGTTTTATACCTTTTTTTCATTGAAAACTCTTCCGATCTTCGACCTCCTATTTGCACTCTTAATTTGACAGTCTCGTATGTGCTTTTAATTATATTAATTAGAGTTTTCGGTACTTCTAAGTCTTCCAATACCTCCCAAATTTTTTCTCTTTCAAATTCGAAAATCAAAATAAATATAGAACTCTGTTTATGATCATAACTCTACAGAAAATGGAAAAGGCTTGTCAGCACAAATTTCTTGAAACTTTTTTTAAATGTTTTATTTGACATGCTTTTGAGTTCATCGAGGATGCTGTTGTAGAGTTTGGGTGCTAAGTACTCATTCGATCTTTGTCCTATAGATTTTGTCATGAAGGGGATTGAGTGTAATTTTTTTCTACGTGTGTCATATTCATGATTGCTTTTTTTTAAATTTCTTATTTATGTAATAATTGATCATACATTTATAACTGAATTCTTGTCTGAGGTCAAACACTTCTGACTCAATATAAGTCAGTTCTGTCGAGTATTCCCATTTTTTATGTAACATAAGTTTCAAGAATCTTCGTTGTAGAATTTCTAAAGGTGTTATGTGTTTTTTGAGTGCTGCCCCCCAAACCAAGATTCCATATTTCAGATTATCCACAAGTGCAAAATACACAATTTTTAGTACTTTCTGAGGTAATGTGTGACAAAGATGTCTGAATTTATATGAAATAAATTGTAATTTTTTTTATTACATATTGAATATGGACATCCCACCTCAAATGGTCATCAATGAGTACACCCAAGTACTTAACACTTTTTGATGGTAGTATATGAAAAATCGATCCTTTTTCATATATTTCTATATAGTTAAAATCATGTGTCTTAGATTCGTAGCATGTGAATGGTATATACTGGGTTTTCTCCATATTGATTGATCAAACCAATGTTTGATACGAGAAATATCGGTTTGTACTTTCATTTTTAACTACCCCCAGGTAGCTGTTTTGTAATCGATAGCCGTATCGTCTGCGAAGCCTATGATTTCTCCAGAGCTCTCAATTTTGAACAAATTATTCATACATATCGAAAATAAGATCGGTCCCTTGTGGTTCCCTAAACTCCACTGGAAGCTTGTCACTGTACTCATCCCGAACTATTTTTTTTTCTCAGGAGCCGTCCCTTCGCCGGTACAACCTCAGCCTCCTGTGCTTATTGTGGATACTCCTAGTGTTCTGACTACAACCTATCCAGTCAATCCGTTCCCTGTATTAGCTCATACAGGTTCTTTGCTGGTTGGTTGTAGAAGTTTTCTGGAGTCATTTGGGTTCTGCCTTCTGTGGTCCAGCGACTCACAGTTGCATAGTATATGCAGAGCTGTTTCGGTATCCTTTTTGCATCTTCTGCATGTGAGGTCTCCGTTGTACAGCCCTATTTTGTTTAGGTGCTCTTTTGTGGGAAAGTGTCCCGTAAGTAGCCCCGTAATGGTGCGTAGTTTGTGTCTGCTCATCGAGAGCAGTTCTTTCGCTACTTTTTCTTATGGTTCTTTTATGAATTTCTTCCCATGTATTTGCCTGGTCGTATTCTTCCAGTGTTTATTGTGTTGTTCTTTCAACCATCCTTTTAACCATGACCTCGTTAAGCATCTGGGGATGCACACAGCAGTGTCCGTTCATCAGAGTTGCGAGTTCGTCAGCTTTTTCATTGCCTGCGATTCCTTTATGACCTGGGACCTACTCCAGTGTTACACTGTTTCGAGTCGCCAGTCTTCTAAGTTCTTCGCCGCATTCCCATACTAGCCGAGATGTCACCCTATAGCTCTGAAGTGCTTTAAGGGCGGCTTGACTGTCACTGTAGATCCTGATCTGCCTGTTGTTGTAAGATCTCATATTATTAGCCCTTGCACATGCAAGTATTGCATAGACCTCTGCTTGAAATACAGAAGCGTATAATTGCCAAGCGAGACGATCCCTTCATATTAGCTCGTCTTGCTGTATATGCCCGCTCCGGTGCCGAGTCCATTTTTTGATCCGTCTGTAAACCAGATCAGTTCATTCGCTCTACTAAGTGGTGGTGCGTTCTCTTCCTCAAGCTCCTTTCGATCTTTGATGACAATCTCGAAGTTCTTGCGAAAGATATATTTGGTGGTCATGTGGTCTGTTGGCATTTTGAAAATGTCATCATCCACATGCCTTATCTCTGTGTGTCCTCTCCCATGTGCCATGTCATGGTCTGATGCTTTCTCCAGTCGGGTTAGTGATGCCCTTGCTTCGCACATTATGACACAATGTAGCGGAATAAGGTCTAGCATTGTCTCCAGCGCCGCTGTAGGAGTAGTCCTCATTGCCCCTGTAATGCCAATGCATGCAAGTCTTTGGACTTTGCTTAGTTTTAGCATAGCAGAGGATTGTCCGATCTTTGGCCACCATACCAGAGATGCATATGTGATCCTGGGAATGACAACCATTTTGTACAGATCCCGAACTCTTACACATTGGGTTCTGTTCGAAATATAGCTTTCGAAGAGTGTGAGGGGTTCACCTCTTATTCCAATATCTTCTAGAGATTCCATAAGTAGTAGGTGACTAACGGTGTCGAACGCCTTAGCTAGATCCACAAACAAACATAGGCAAGGCATACTTTCATCTAGGGCAGAAAATACACTATTTGTTAGGGAAACTATCGCATCTTGTGTGGAAACATTTTCCCTGAAACCGAATTGCTTGTCAGATAATATTTAATACTTATCGAGCTATGATACTAATCTATTCTTTAGGGCCCCAATGCTTCTTTCTTATCCATATCCTTTTGCTCTCTGGCTTCAATCTTCCTTTGTTCGTACATTGGAGTCATCATTATTTTTATTTGTTGACGTTTTTTGCTGAAAACTAAAATTAAATCCGCATATTCAACTTTTATCAACAATAACTTTATTTTCGAGTAGATCAACTAAATGACTAAATAATAAAGTTATAGAATAATTGGCGCGTGTTTGGGAAAAAGGGTATATGTCGAAATAATAAGTCTTTAGAAAATCGATGTTGAAGTTGTGAATGTTTGAAGACCTTGCAATTTTATATTTAGCCGAAATTTTTAATTTTTTCAGGTAACCTATCTATTGTTAATATAAGAAAAAAACTGCTTTTATACCATTATTCACAAAACTTATTTACCAACTCGTATTTTATGCCCCTTTTCACAAGAAGTCGAATAATAATAACTATTATTAAAGTAAGTGAGAATATTAGAAAAAGTACTAGGTGACAAATAACAAAATCATTAAATTTAAATGAACAAAAAACATATTTCTTCTTAGTTGTCTTCATCGCCATTTTCATCTTCAGACTCCGCGTCTGGTAAGGAATTTCGTAAGTCTTCTTTTGTTAATAAATTCTTATAAAAATCGTGAAAACTGTCATCAACAAAAGAAAAAAGTTCAATAAGATTTGCTTTTTTGTCAGCGGTTATAGAATTAGAGGATCTGTAAGACAATGGGACTTTTATATTTTTAGGCCACAACGTACCTTTTCGCAAAAAATTAATTTTTTTCACATCAAGGCTTGTTTTATATTCAACTACGCCAGGCTGTTGCGAGTACCTCAACCACTTGATATCTTTCCAGTATACTTTTTCACCTTCAGTGTTAATTTTTCTTTGTTGGAACAGACTTTTAAATAGTGCCGAAAATTCAAAAAAGTCCTCCCTTTTCATTTCAATCACTTGGAAAGATTTTTTTGAACTACAAAGTCGCACCAAATTCATCCAGTCTCTTGGATGATCAATTGGAAGTGAATGTTTTTTCTTCTTTTTTTCGATAATTGAATGAACTCCGTCACATTCCAGGAACGAGAAATTTGTGATTGATGCACTGTATATGAGGAAGATCCTTCAGGGCAAGCATGAACATTAAACTGAGAAAATAATTTTTGTTTTGGCCAGTACAAGTATCTGAATGAAACGTGATTTCCTAAAACGGCAAAAATAATGAAATCTTACAGGTGATTAAAGAAATATGTCGATTAGAATAGACAAAATATTAAAATATCGAGTTGTTGCCGTATGAAATTAAGAAAACCACTTGATGAGAACATATTTCCGTAATAATCCGAAAATTGCGAAATTCGGACTTGCTGCTGTATGGAACTGGGCCATCGATTTGGTTAACGAGGCTATGTTGGCTTGTTCCCTAATATTAGGCGACGTATTAATAAATTAAAAATCATTTGAATCGCTCTCCATTTCTCAAAAATGCAATAAAGTTTGATAAACCTAACAACTTTCCACTCTAACAGTCAATTGCAATGTTAACTGTCAGTGAGCCACAGCATACTATGTTGGCTTTATTCGTAAGTCAAAAAACGTATCTAACAATGCTGAAGTTGAAATTTCAGTAAACTTAACGTTGAAGTAACATTCATTCTTAACTTTTACACACAAGATTTATGAGATGTTGGAATTATGGGAAGAATCTGAGTATAATATATTTACAAGTTTCATCATTTACAACGTAGTTCAAATGAGAGCGAGTGGGAAGTATTAGTTTCCTTATTTGAGGGAGAAAAGTGTCTACTTTCTGTAAGGATAAAAGGAAAAAAATTTGTCAACTTAATGTTAGTATAAAAGTTGTCCGCTATCAGTATGATCTATATCTAGGTAATAATTCACAATTAATATGATAGATTCCCTTTATGGTGATTCGATAAAACTCGTTGAAAAATCGCTGGAGCAAAAGGAAGAACTTTGACATAAATTTACCATACTTCGTTATAAACGATCGTTTTTCTCTATCTTTAATGTTCGGCGCCAATTTGGAGATAGGGTTCAATAGAAGATGATGATGAGTGTCCCGTCATATTTATAAGCTGTTGGTCACTTACTCCAGCTATTGAAAACTACTAGCAAGGTTTGGAGGATTAGTAATTATTTGTTATGTCGAGTGTGATTATATTTGCAGAATTTTTATCATCCATCTAATTTTTTGCTGTCCATTTGTCGAACATCACTGTTGTCTTTGAAAATATTTAATTGTATTGAAAGGAATGCTCCTTTTCTCATCGCTGTCAACATGTCATCATTTTATATGGGAGTTAATTTATCAGCATAAAAATGAAGCAAAACTTGTAACTTACGAATATATTTCGATTTATTTTGTTTTGTGTTCTTGTTCTAAAAAGAATATACAGATATTGAAAATGACGTGCGATACAATCATCATAGCATTTAGCATTAACTTTAAATTTAAAAGTTAATCGATGATTGTCTGCACGTTACTACTTAAGTTCATTTTTGTATTCTTTTCCTTCCTTAGTTAGTCGTTTTAGTTCCTAGATTTCGTTCCTTTGGCAATTGAAGACATCGATTTCTTGGACACTTTCTAGGATTGGTCGAAGTTTTATAAAGCTTGTCGGTACAACCTTCTGGCTATTCAATATAATTCACAATATGTAAATTCTCCTTGGTTGAAAAAATCTATTTCGACTCTTCGTATTGCGAAGGATATGTATTTGGTATTTTTAGTTCCAGTTATTCTTATTCATGGCAGCGATAATCAACCCATAAGCATATGTAGACCACAATTGGCTACCTGAATCTTTAACCCTTTCGGTACGACCTGTTTCTGAAAACTTACAACGTCGCATTTTTGGCAGATATAACTGGATTCTTTTTTTCTTGGTGTGGGAATAAACCTAACATCATCTGTACCAATTTTGAGAACTTCCTGGTTTTCGTGGAACCAATTAGCCTCAAATCAACCAGAAAACAATTGGGGAAGGGTTTGTTTGGTGGAATAGTAGAAAATCATAAAATTACTTATCATATGTCCCAGGAATGAGAGTCCAAAATATGGGAATGAGTAGGTGGTGTTGAAATAAAAAATAACTACCTGTTCATCTACACATAGATTTCGTTCCTTTGGCAATTGAAGATATCGATTTCTTGGACACTTTCTAGGATTGGTCAAAGTTTTATAAAGCTTGTCGGTGCAACCTTCTGGCTATTCAATATAATTCACAATATGTAAATTTCTCCTTGGTTAAAAAAATCTATTTCGACTCTTTGTGTTGCGAAGAATGTGTATTTGGTATTTTTAGTTCCAGTTATTCTTATTCATGGCAGCTATAAGCATATGTAGTCCAGCGGGCCTTTTTATTTCTACTTGATTAGTTGACTTCATTTGACTACCATTTTGTAAGCTGTCATTTCAGCCCTATTTTCGAAAATACTCTCCGGAAAATATTTCAAAATATAGTCTAGGATTTTTGTCTTCACCAATATCAAATGTATTTTGATTTGCAGTGAAACCTGCGTCAGTAAAGGGGCTACAAGAGGAATAACGCAGTTTCGAGCCCATTACATGTAAATCTCCATAAGAAAATCTAAAAAAATCTAAGGGCCGTTCTGTTCATTTTTGTCTCTTTTAGCTCCGCATCCTAATCACGTGACCTGGTGGGAAGGTTGGGGTGACCTAAGGTGTAGGGTTGAAGGAGCGGGGAAGGCTGGGGTGGCCTGAGGCGTAGGGGTGAAGGATTTCTCCATTGTAACAGGGTAAGATGTTGAAAAAGACCTTAAACAACGTGTCAAAAGGGTGCTAGGGTAGTATCTCGTGAATGGCCTCACGGATTTCGATGTATGACGTATCATTGTAAAGGGGTTGCTGTATAGGGTAAGATAAAGCGTCAAAAAAGACCTTAAACAACGTGTCAAAAGGGCAATAGGGTAGTATCACGTAAACGGATGGTGGGATTCTGTCGTGTGACATATCGTTGGAACGGGGTTCCGGTGTAGGGTAAGATGACAAGTCGAATGAGATTGTAACTGTTAAAAGGACATTAACGGTGTATAGCTGAAATAAGTTGAAAGTGAGAAGGTTGTATGGAGTGAAGTTAGAGATGCTGGAGCAGTATGCATAGTCGTATGAAGTAAAGTTAGGGGTAAATGGGATGCTGTAATATTTCTGAAATCTCATTACTACCTGCAGGCAGAAAATAAAAGTGTATATGAGTAGGGCTATTAAGACAATAAAATAATTAAAACATATATTAAACAGTTGAAAATTTAAAATTACATGTCAACAAATCTTCTAATCGATAAAATATCTTGACATCCTAGGGTAATTCATCAATAAGGATCAGCTTAATTATGGTAAATCTAATCGATATCCATTATAGAGTAATGTCCCCAGGGCAAAGTATCGTAGGTACCAGGCACTAGATATCTTTTGTCATCATTAGAGCTGAGAGCGATTTTCTGTTGTTCTAGAGAAAAAACATGATGCAGTTTGCATCGTATGAGGTTTTGTACCGCTGTCTTCGCTTTAGCTGTTTCTAAACACTCAATGTAATCATCAAAAGTAATTTTTGTTTTTACAACGGATGATTTGACTCCCTTAGCCTTTTTTGTAACACCATAATTTAATAAAATTTGTTCAATCTCATCATCGTCATATTCGTCGTCTTTTAATTTCTTTTTTAGTTTTTTTTAAGCTTATCTTCTGAAGTTGCAACTTTTGTGCTATACAATTTGGACCGCAACCCCACAAAATCTGTCATAATACACCCATTATTTTCATCCTTCATCATACCCAGAACTTTCTTATTTACCTGCGGTATTCCATATATATTATCTCAGGGATAGTCGGATGTATCAAAGTACTGATGGCAATCGTTTTTCATAAGGGTATATGGGTCTTTTCCCATTATTTCCACCCCTAAGCTGTCAGTATCCGTGTAGAAAGCTGTGCAGTCTTCTCCAAATGTTTTAAGCAGGTAATCGTAATGAAAGCTATATATAGTGGTTTTCGCCAAGTCCAGGATTAATTGGCCAACATATATAGGCTTATTTAGATAAATTTGTAGTTTATTCATCTCTACTGCAACTAAGTTCTCAGCAAATATCGTGCTGTTTTTGAATTCAGGTTTGGATATGTAAGATTGAGCACCATATCGACCTTCCCATTCAGTTAAAAGTTTTACATCAACCCTATTTCGTACATTCTCCATAGTCTTGCCAAATACAGCGTTATTCATTAACTTGAACAAATTCTTCTCAAAATCATTTTTGGCTGCTGTTCTAAGAGTTGTGTTTAGATCAATATATGATTTTAACCATGGAGACTGCTTAAATTTCAATACTCTGTGAATCTTTTTCACAATTAATCCATGAGCTATAGCTTGTTTAAGAGCCTGATAATGAATATCATATTATTTAGTGTAGCCATCAATTTAGTTAGTTCTTTAGTTTTAGTTGGCGGTTTCATGGTTTTAGGATTGATATGTTCTGGACAGAAAGGAATATCTTTATGTCTATCGTGTAAATCATGTGGATACTCCAAGTCCACTTCAAGCATATAGCCCTCATCATTATCATTAGCAATCGTAGTAACATCAATATTTGTATCTACCCATTCAAATCCACCATATGGTAAATACTGAGACATCGCCCATCCATATTGATTGTTAACATCGAAATACATCAAATAGCTTTCAGGCTTTTTTGGATCGTAATTCGGCATATACTTATTGTTTGCATGAGCTCTTCTTTTTGAGCAAACTTGACTAAGACCTCCTCGAATACCTCGCTCAACAAACAAAAACATATCAGGATCAGTCAGCAACTCTAGTTCTTGTCCAGTATATTTTAACATTGCATCCCAAGTAAATCCAGGTAGCGTAAAATAGTGGGCTGGATCTAGTTCATATGTTTTAATACAGCTTATTCTAAACTGCTCAAAAACATCCGCTAGAAGCATTATGTCAGTTTTTATGTACAAGTCGACATAATCTCCTAAAGTAGTACAGCTAAACATAGTCCGAACTTCTTGAGCTCTTTTATATAGACGTTTGGGGCAAGGCTTATCTTCTAATTTGTTATAAAAAGCATCTTGAGGTGGTAAACAGGATTCATCGAAGCGATCAAAACTATCAATGTAATCATATGGCATTACTCCTTTATTCGTTAATAAATTAAATTGTTCTTCTGTAGCATTATGAAACTGAGATTTAAGATTAGGAAATTCGGATAAATAAGATGATAACTCATCCAGAGAAGAGGCCATAAACCGAAAACTGTCAATAAATCTAAAGTTTATTCGGGATTTATCAACATGCTTGGTAAAAGAAATGTATTTTTCTTTAGTAAG
>CAJUYI010002955.1:17691-44506 GCA_910591695.1 Galerucella pusilla | reverse complement strand
GGTTGTTTGTATAAAATATTTAGTCCAAAAGTGATGGTTCAAGTGGCGAAAAAAGATCTTTTATTGGATTTTTCTCTGTAAATTGTGTATAACCCGCAAATTTTTCGACGGATAATCCTCAAAATAGGTGAGTACTATCGATTTTTCGCAAAATCACTAAGAAATTCGTGTGTCCCTATAGTTCACCGGACCCCATAATATGTGATGATCTTATTAGCCATTTTGATATAAATGTTAGGGTTACATTGCACTAGGACAATTTGTGTGGTGGTGGTGGTGGTGTAGTCTGTATGATCCAAGTTGAACAAACGAAAAGAAAGTTCAGTACTATCTTGTCGGTGCTTTTGTAAAATCAGATTAGCGTCCGGCTTCGAGGATGGAAAATTATGGTTAACATATTTATGGGAGGTCCCTTTTTCCGCCGCCGAGATGGGAAACTATGTTCGACTGGGTCCTTAACCAGTACCCAGACAGTGTTGGACTCATCCCCACGGGAATGCCTACCAACCAAACCCACCTTAATCTCGCCGTTACTCCCGCCTTGGAATCACTACCCTAGCATACTTCAAGACGGGGGCTGTCCCTCACACACTCTCCGTCATCTTCTCCCTTCTATCACTGCTACCTTTCGGATACCATGTCGAGTCCTTCTCTTTCCCTAATCATGCTCTCTATATCCATCCATTCCTCCTCGCCCCTCAACATAATCTCCACCATATTTTCAAAATACACCGCCTCTCCCAGTTTATTTTACAACTTCTTCAAAACTTCCTTGTTCTTCCAACATCTAAACACATGTCCCACATCATCCTCCACTTCACGTCTCTCGCACACTCCAGTTTCCCTTTTTCCAATCTTGTGGAGGTAACCCACTCTTGACCCATACCCTGTGGGCTCCTGCGTCAAGAAGTAGTTCACCTCCCCGAATTTCCGGTCCACCCAATTTCTCCTGCTCCCAATCGCTACTTTTAGCGCGCCCTCATACTCATCCCTCTCTGCACCTGCAGGAATGGTCTAACCCTCGCATTCACCCCTGCTTTCTCATCCCACACTTCCGCGCCATACAGCATTCTCTGCTCTACCGTTCTACCAATTACCCTCCTCTTCCACTTTCCCGGTCCTTTCACATTATCCATTAATCTTCCTAGCCATGCCCATTCACCAGTAACCCCACCGTCTTATCCTCAGCCACTTCCAGTCTACACCGCTCTAACTTCTCCACAATCCTCTTCGCTTTTCTTTCGATCTCCACCTCTCCCTTTGCCGTACATACCAGACAGCATACACCGTAATCTCACCTCTTCACATGCTATTCCACAAACTTCATCAAACACACACTTCCAAAGCTTCGGTCCCACAACCGAGCCCTGGTGCACTCCAATCTCCATCCCATACCTTCTCTCCCTAGTGTCGACTATCGCACGCCCCGTCAGGTAGTCCTCTACTAGATTAACTAGCCCCTCCCCTACTCCAAGCTTTATCAACCCGCCCAACATCGTCCGTTTACTGACACTGAACGCATTCCCTACGTCGAAGAACACGAGCAGGGCCAATTTCTTACACCTACAGCTACCCTGCCTAGCCCTTTCCACCAAGTCCACCACCCTGTCCAGCGCTGAGATGCATGATTTCCCTTCTACAAACCCATGTTGGTTTTACTCAAAACCCCCATTTCCACCAATTTCCTCCTCAATCCTAACCTTTATTATCCTCTCCATCAATTAACCCAATCCACACAGCAGGCTGATGGGCCTGTAGTCCCCCGCCCACTTCCCGTCGTCCCTGCCCTTCTTCTTCACAAGAATCACCCTGGCCACCTTCCACCTTTCCGGGAACTCTTTCTCCCTCAGTATCCTGTCTGCTAATGAAGAACGCGTTGCTGAGGATATCCGCATATCGGTTGGTCGATGCCAGATGGATCATAACTGGTGAAAAAATGGGTATACCTATTAGGTGAGGTGGCCAGAAGAGCCAAGACTGAGTAATTCTTATTGTCAGTAAGGAATGTCTGGTTGTTGGTTTGTTGGACCACTTGAAAGTTTATTTGTTTAGTTGTTATAGAAAATATAAGCAAAAATGGCAGAAATACAAATAATTAGGCAAGTTCAGGTAAGAAGAATACCTGGTGCAGTTCAGGTACGGGATTTTTTTTGTAATTTGGCGCAGTTCAGTTGCCCCCCTATAAACATGTATGTAAAAATAAAAAACCTCGCTTAAAGATATTGACTTCTTCACACGCCTGTGTTCACTTACCGTAAATATGAATGGATAAAAAATGGCCTCGAAAAATGTATCCAACCGTATTTGGTTTCCATGGTACCTGCTTCACTTATTTACATCAAATCGATTTTTAACCTTAATCTGCCAAATGCAGTAAATGTAGTTTTTTGTACAAAAAAAATATTTTTTTTATTATTTTTGTTTAAAACATTAATATCTCATTCACGGTAAAGTGTGTTTTGTTGTGTTTGTTTTCTGTGTTGTTTCTGTGAAATAAAGAATGTCGGTGAAGCAATCTATTATAACGGCGGAGAGCCCAATCGTCAAAGATATCGAATGGCCGTCTGTAACTTCTGAGGATCCCAATGAGAGAAAATTGGCCAGACAACAACGTATAGAAAGGAGAGTGGCTGCATTAAAGCTTCAAGCTATTATAGAAAAGGGCGAGGAGATCGAAGAAGAAAAGGAACCTGTTGAAATACAGATGGAAAAAAGTGCGGTAATTTTGAAGACGTTTTTGAGAGAATCGCAAGAGTATTTAGAAAATGTTAGAGTTGCTAATGATGTTAGAGAGGTAAGTCAAGTATATTGTATATATCGTCTTTATAGGATGTTTTAGTAATATGATCATTTTTAAAAAGAAGCAAGAGCACATTCATTTTAATTTGTATTTGGGATACCCCTATATATCGATCTGATACATCCTGTATTACAACTATGATTTTGATTACATAAAAAAAATAAAAGACAGAACCACAAACTCTCTCCATATATCATAATTTTTTGTTTAATTCGGGTTTTTATATTGATAGGTCGATAGAAGAGAATCTGAAGGTGTCGGTAGAGAAAAAGTTATGGCACAATTGGAAGCAGAAGCCGCCGAAGCACAGAATCGTTTTAGTAAAATTGCAGGTACGTTATGTTTGTATCAAATATTATAATTTTTTTTTATTTATAAAGCATGTCTTCATCGCCAAATATCAGCTAACATATTGATTTTTATTGAGTAATTGTTGAAATATTATGTGCTCATGTAGACTTCGAGTGATAATCCAGTGGCTACAGAAATTCAAGAAGGTAATAGCATAGCAGTCTTCAATATTTTTTTGCGAACCTCTTAGACTTATTGGAACTTTAGTTCTTTACGCCAGGTTATGTTTGAGCGACCAGGGGTCGCGACGCAAAAGATCTGACCGTTACGCGTTACGTTACGCTGCGTTATGTTACGTTGCTTCGTTATGTGCCTTGCTTTTGCGTGCTTGTGCCTCCTTAGTCTCTCTCTCGTTTACGAAGCAGCGATTCATAGGTATGCTTCGGCCGGGAATCGAACCCGGTCCGCCCGCGTGGCATGTGAGTATTCTACCACTGAACCACCGATGCTACATTGAAATTCTATGCAAAGCTGGTATTCGCAGTGCTAGTGATCTACTTGAATTTGTTCGGATAAATTTTTACTATTATTTCTATATTTTTTTTTGCGCGATTAAGGGGTCTAGCTACTTTTCGAAATACAGGGTGTTGAAATTTTGAAAACTTGAATGTTTTAATTCGATAAACTTTAAAATGGATTGATAAATTGATTTGACATTTGGCAGGTAGTTTTTAAATGTAAAAGGGCATATTTTGAAAGAAATTGTAGTTTGTGCAACTAGTGTGGATATTATGGCCATATCGCACGAGGACGAAGATGAGGCACGACGCCGTAGGCGGAGTGCTCAATCGTTCAAGTGCGATATGGACAATCCACACGAGTCGAGCAGCATATTTTTTCTACGACCCACTTAGGAAAAAATCTAGAAAATAAAAATTTCTATAAACTGTGTCCCGCGACACGTTCTACCTTTTATTTTTTCATTTTATTCTCCAAAATCCCTGTCTACACTCTACTTCTTTTACCATTTAAAGAAAAATGTGACTTTTCAAATTTCGCGGGCCGCGTACATAAGATTTTCGTTTTTTTTTTGTTATTTTAGTACACATGGATCCAACATATTTACGTCTGAACTGCAGCTGTTTCAGAATTAAACTGCTTTCAGTAGGTTGTAGTTTCCAATTCAGAATGTTCGAATGGAAGACTTGGTGGCACTGTGCTCACTGACTAGTTATACTTTGTTTATTTCAAAAATGTCCACTTTTATTCTTCTTCCTCACTTCTGTGTCTTTTTTTTTTCTTTTTTTTCAAAAGGAGCCATCCCTTCGCCGGCACCACCTCAGCCTCCTGGGTTTATTGTGGATACTCCTAGTGTTCTGAGTACAACCTATTCAGCCAATCCGTTCCCTGTATTAGCTCATACAGGTTCTTTGCTGGTTGGTTGTAGAAGTAGAAGTTCTAAGTTCTTCGCCGCATTCCCATACTAGCCGAGATGTCACCCTATAGCTCTGAAGTGCTTTGACTGTCACTGTGTCTTACCTTCTCTTCTTCTTCCTCTTTTATTCCTCCTTTCTGTGTCTTTCATGCTCTTCTTCTTCCTCCTTTCTGTGTCTTTCCATCTTCCGTTCTGCGTCCTTCCTTCTTCTCTTCCATTTTCAAAAACCATGCTGGGGTCCGGAAGTAGAGTTTGTTCAGCCATCCTTTGCCGTTACGTCATAATGGGTGACGTATTCTGCTGTTTTACGTATGTCTTATATTACTTGCACAGTATACCAAAACAACCAGTAGTGCATCTCAGCCTCGCGCATCGCTTGTGCGCAATAATTTTATTTGGCCTTGAAACGGCCATTCGGGTTTAGATACGAGGTCCGTATTAACTAACAGTTCTACTTTTTCGACAGGGAAGGATTAGTATAATTCAAAGTTGTTATATTTATGTTTCGAAGAAAATGTTATTGAGTAGATTAATGTTGTGAATGTTATATAATAAACAATTTGAACATGTTACAAGGAAAAAACTCAAAAAGAATTTAGAATCAGCAACAATAGCAAAACAAATTGTAATAAAACAGAGTTTTTATTAAATACTTAGTTAAATTTCATAATCCAGTAATATTTAATTACAAATTAAGATTCCATTTCATTAAATATGACGCCAAATAATTAACTTATCATTATTATAATGTTAGAGATCATGCAAGGCCTATTTTTTAATAAATTAGAGATTCTCCCAATACCTTGCTTATAAATTTTGGAAGCTATCATTTTTGTGCATAAAAATAAACATATATAAGTACCACTGGATCAATAATACACAACTATAATACAAAATACAAAAACCTGATTAGATAACAGAAATTAATCGGGAGGGTACTGCTAGGCAAACAGAATTCTATTACTGTAAGATATAGGTATAATACTATTCCAGTATTATGGAAAAATTTTACACTCAAGAAATTAATAGTATATTATTAAACGAGCAATTTATGATAGCCATAATTCATGATGGGTGACGTTTGCGTCACGAGCCGCAGGCGAGGGGCGCAAGTCACCCAAGTGAATTATGGCCATAAATTGCGAGTAGAATACTATACTTTGTCCACGACACTTAATTTATTTATTAATAAATAAATGTCAGTAGCGATTTGGCATATTACTAACCTCAAAATGTTGTGGCAGCTACTTCAAATAACTTGACATATATAGAGATGGGCGATACTGTAGAAAGTATCAATACAACGTACCGTTATAAATATATTGTTTTAAAATACTTAATATTAGAAAATATCGTTATGAAAAGTATCAATACTAAAAATTACAATATTTTATAGATACGATATATGTCAGAAACAAATTTCCTGAACAAAATACACAGATTTAATAGTTTATTCCATATTGTACCCCCATCTCTAGTCGTGAATTATGAACCATAATACACTACAGTGTATTATGAACCATAATTCACGACAGTTGATATATGAGTACCATATACCTTTAGATAGGAGGTAAAATATTGACTTATTATTAGGTGGTCGTGGACAAAATTTATAGTAAAACAGGCGCTTGTATGCAGGCATTTTATGAGATTGAGGAGGTATTCGATTTTGAATGGCCCAGATCTTCATATGAAGATTGATTTACTCTTTTAAATTTGATTGAATAAATAGAATTCCATTTTAATTGTAAAATAAATGTAATAATGTTGGATTTATGTAAATCAATTTTAAACTTTCAGTGTGTAATGACGTGCGTTTGTTTATTTATAGAAGAAACTGGCATAACATTGTATACCTTTTTGTAAAGATCAATGAATTTCTTGTTTTCTTCCTTTAATATCTTTTTTGAAATTTCTATTTATGTGTATTTCTATTTAAGTGTATAATAAAATCGAACTCATATATTAATTTATAATAAATAAAACAGGAGAACAGGGAAATCTAAAAAAACTTTTTTTTTCATATACAAATATGATTTGCTTTTACAGTTCTTTGCAGCACAAACCACACCTACTTTAACTTTATTCATCTTATTTGATTACTGTCACTCAAAAAAGAAAAGTAAATTCACACTACGCCACTGCTTACGCGACTAAACCAAACTAAACTGTCCCTAAACCGAAGTAGAATATACGCCGTCCTTGCCGAACTTGAGAGGTTTCTAAACCGAAATGGCGAACTGCGCACAACCAATGCGCGAAGTTGAGATGCACTACTGGTTGTTTTGGTATACTGTGGTTTAATTCCCAAAAAATAAGACAAAAAAATAATAAATAATGCCACAAGTAACTTACAGAAGATACTTAGATAAGAAATACGTTAATGGCGTCATAATTCCGTCTCATCCATTTCATGAATGAGAGAGCATGCTGGACAATGTATGACTTAACGGCAAAGCAGTGGCGGCTCGTGAACTTTTTGAGAGAGGAGGCTGGACATGAAACGTTTTTGTAGAAATATACTTTATGAAGCCAATTAATTTAACCTTCGCGCAGCGGCAGTACCAGCTACCAATTCTCTAAAATTACCGTTGTTAACTGAATTTTCAGCTTCATCGTGCCCTTTAAAAGCCAAATCTTGGGATCATAAATACAACAAGAAATCAAAGATTTTTTTAAAACTTCGAGGTTGTCTTTAACTATATGGTTATGATTTTCTATTTCGCGTATACGAGCGGAAATCACATTAACAATATTTTGTTTACCAGTTAATTTAAACTCATTACTTGATGTAATATGTTTCTGGGGTTTTTCATGTCTGTCTAGACCGCGAGATAAATTTTTTAAATCATTATAACTCAAGCGCCCCCAACATGAAGAATTATCAGTTCTAAAGAGTAAACAATTCCAACAATATAATTTATTGTGTACCTCAGATCCCGTTAACCATGAATATTTTTTATAATTGTCAGTGTTAAATGATCGATTTTGATACTTTCCTGTTAACACTAATACCTTCAAATCCGGTAGGGGCCGTTTATTTAAAAAAAATACTTTTTTATCATGTGTTAATCCACTAAATGGATTTTCTAGAAACTCAGCAACTAAATCACTAGCACAAGAACTCATTGTAAATTTAAATAATTTTCCAAATAGACTAATTATTATAACCTTACTTCGCGTGGCGTCATTTAATTATTCCCGCTAATCATATAAAACAAAACAAACCCGCGAACCCACGCTCGTATTCGTGGTTCGTACCTCGTATATCATCGCAATTACGAAAGGCTAGCCCACAGAGAGTGTTGCCATTTTCGCGTTTTTGACGGTATTAGCAATTGGGCTGGTAGAAAAAATGGCAACTGTGTTGAGTAACACTTGTTTCCAGAGAGATGCTTGTGGAATTTAGCCTGAGAGCACTGTTGTCAGATTCTAAAATAAGTAGTGAAAACGGAGAATTGATTGTGAAATTAAAAAAATTTTGATAAACGGGAAATAAAATGAAGAATAATCAACAAAATATTTCTGGTGCTATTTGCTACATAAATTGTTGAGGATGGCGGAACAAACTCTAACCATGTCTTTATCTTATACGTTGAATCTTATTGTATTTAGAGTTTGTTCAGCCTTCCTTTGCCGTTACGTCATAATCGGTGACGTATTCTGCTGATTCACGTTTGTCTTATATTAGTTGAATGTTATTTTACACTTAACCTCAAAATTATAATCAATGACATATGTTAAGAATTATTTACAAAATGTGACAACTGAGCTGTCAAAAGTGACAAATAAAATGTACGTCGACATTTGTTAAGAAATACGTTAATGATGTCAACATTCCGTCTCACCCATTCCATGAATGAGAGATCAAGATGGACTTGTATGACGACAAAGGATGGCTGAACAAACTATACCAGCCCCTCTCTTTGCAAATCTTACTGATAATTGCTCCAAAGCAAATCTAGTTGT
Source organism: Galerucella pusilla (assembly GCA_910591695.1). Classification (NCBI taxonomy): domain Eukaryota; kingdom Metazoa; phylum Arthropoda; class Insecta; order Coleoptera; family Chrysomelidae; genus Galerucella; species Galerucella pusilla. The sequence goes on along the minus strand of CAJUYI010002955.1, from coordinate 36,011 downwards.
TCAAAAACGAAACAAAAAATAATCCAAATAATAGCCATAACAAAGATAATTTCAATTGCCAAAATTTAATTCGAGCTTAGTTGTAGAAAATCTTTTTTGCAAAATCCTACTAAATACCAGTCTTTCATTGTCAAGGTCGTAGGACAACGTCACTACGATGGGTGCGAGATGTCACTTTCGGAATGGGTTTTTTTCGTACTTAAAAAAAGTTAATACGCCCACACTTTTAAATTAATTCACAAAAATGTAGATTGAAACTTAAATTTTATATTTTTTAGGTAAATGGGCGGGTATACACGATTATAAAGATCCATTACACATCCACGAGGATATATTATTGCAAAAAATAAAATGCGATGAGTTGATTCAACAAAAAGATGAAATCATCAATATGCTAAAAAAGGAGGTAAGACTGGCCGAAAGTAAATTCTCCAGAGATCAAATGAAACAGAATCAAGATATTAGAATTCTCGGCCAGAGAATCGAAAAGCAGATTAACTTTATGAAGAAAGCTTATAATACCGAATTTATGTTAATAGGTAAGTTAAATTTAATACTAATGTAATGCATGACAGTAGAAAGTACATTTCAAGCATACGTTGACCCCGTTCCGCATAAGAAGAAGCCACGTGAAGTTTGCCAACTGTCTTGCGCAGAATCCAAAATCGGTCTTGTTTATCTATGTCGACCGTTTTATGCCATTGGTGTTACAAACGATGTTTCATAGCGACAGCCATTTGTTTATTTTGTGTTTAAGGCAATCATTTAATGTCGGGTATTTTTGATTTTTGATTAATTTAGCAAGTTTATCTGTGTGTTGTTTGTTTTATTTGACCAAAAACCATGCCTCCTAATAAACTTGTTGGTGTTTAAGGAAAATTATTCACAGTCAAGGTCGACAGATTCTTAAAAACGCATTTTCTTATATTAGGAGAAATAAAGAACCAACTGTTTAGCATAACACCGTGCATTTGGCACTTGGGATCCTTAGTAGTTATCTGTACGCCTACGGCTTAATATTCTGAAGAATTTTATGTATAATTGAATAATTTAAATTTTTTTTTTAATTGTTAAAATGAGGTCCGTCACGTTGTTAGCAATAACAAAACTGTCCGACGACCATACAGTTTCATTTGATAAAATGTGTATAAAATTATGAAAAAATCAATTTTAATAGGTAATCGCAACGGATCCCAGATCCACAGTGTCTCTAACCCTTGATTAAATTTTCTCTCGTACTAATAGTAAATACCGTGAAGTTGCCGAATCTTATCACAATAATAATTATATTTTTCGTTATAGATCAAGTAATAAGTGAGGAAAAACAAAAATTGATTGATAATAGCTACAACAAATGGGAAGATCTTTATCTTAAAAGAAATCAAGAAGAAATCGCAACAAGCGAATATAGATTTCGAAAACGAGAAGAGATGGCTCAGAATATTCAAAATTTGACCATTCGTCACGAAGAACTATTTCGAAAGACTAAAATTCAATTGGAAATCGACATTCAGAACGCCCAAAATGAATTCGAAAATATCAAAGCTCTAGCGTTAACGCATAGCGAAAGATTAGATTATAATTATCAGATACTGAAGAGGAGAGAAAATGAAAATCTGATTATCAAGAGTGAACAGAAGAGAAGAATAAGTAAATCACAGGTAAAGAAAACTTGAAGGATATATTTATTACTTATTTTTAGAGAAATTCTATAATGTGTTGCCGACATTTCGAGACATTACTCTTTTAATCTAAAATGTATTTCACTAATGCTAAAAGCTTTCATGTTTTTCATTTGACTAAATTTATCTATATAGTCCAAATAAAGTAGTACGTAGATAAAAATTTGATTGCAATTTGATTAAACAAAGAAATTTAAGTTTTCTTGTTATGGGATTTCATTACGTGCATGTTATTGGGCGGAGTAGAATTCAATGAGACCTCTGGCGGAAAAAATTGTAACTGTCGCAACGAGTAAAATCATTCGTTTTACATTGTTTTTGTATTATAAGCAAGTCAACGTAATTACCGTAAATTCGTACTTTATTTTTTCAATTTTGTGTCAGTGACAAGTTTAAAACTGTGTTTTTCTATTTAACACAACTGTCATCAATTCTGAGGTAATATTCTTATACAGGGTGGGGCAATCTTCTGACATCGGAGGATTACATCGCTGTGGTGATAGATAGAACTTTATAGTTTTGTGTGAGCTAATACAGTTACTGAGAGCACATTTTGGAAATACTTTCGATTCTACAAGGTGTTCCAAAACCACGTAGCAGCACAAACATACATTTTTTTTAATGGAACGTACTATATTTTTGATTCTTGGCACATATCATTAGATCGTCTGCGAAGGCACATTCTGTTATGTAGGTTGGTTCCAGATTTCTGTAGCCCACCAGAAGTTTCTTTGCTTTTGCTTTAACTTCCTTCATTACATCGTCTAGTATAAGGTTAAATAAGGTGGTGCTTAGAACTCCTCCCTGTCTTAAACCTTCCCTAGTTAGAAACTGCTCAGACTCGGCATTATTTGTTCTTATGTAGTTTCTGGTGCATTGGTATAAGCTGGCTATGCTGCTCCTTAGTTCTTCGTTGACCCCTCTGTTTCTTAAACTGCTCCATACCGTCTTCCTTGAGATACTGTCGAAAGCTTTTTCCAAATCTATGAATGCTACATTCATATTGCTATTATGAAACTTCTCAATCATTTGTTTTATGGTAAATATGTGGTCTTGTACTCCTCTTCCTCTTCTAAATCCGCTCTGTGAGTCTTCCAGCTGATGTTCAATTTTGGTTTTTAATTTACAGTCTTACAATTTTTCGTATACTTTTGACACAATGCTTAATAATGTAATACCTCTATAATTGTTACAGTCTCTAATGTTACCTTTTTTGTGTAGAGGCAGTATTATTCCTATCTCCCAATCTTTAGGAATTCGGTGTTCCTTTGCAGCTTTATTGATTAGAATTGTTAACACTTCAAAGCCTGTGTGTCCCAAGTTGTGCAGCATTTCTGTTGTTATTTGGTCATGACCTGCAGCTTTACCTATTTTCAACATTTCTATTGCTGCTATCACATCTTCTATTTCGAACTGTACATATTCACATTGCTCTTGTTCTGCTTCTGAGATTTCTGTTTCTTCTACCATGTTCGTTCGTTGTACAGTCAGTATGTCTTCGAAATGTTGTTTCCACCTTTCCATTATTTCCTTTGTCTCTGTCAACAGTTTGCCATCTCTGGATAGAAGATATGTATTTTTCGTATTTCTTCCTTTCCTGATTGTTTTTAGTGTTTTGTAGAAAAGCTTTTGGTTGCCATGTTTGTCTTCTTCCAATATAAATATATGCCTTAGAAATGTTAAAATTTACAAGAGGTTGCATGTAAAAATTTAATACCATTTTATTTGTGTACGTAAAATACTTGTTTTTGACCATTATCATAAAATATCTACGATTTTCCATTAACTAATGCCCTAGGTTTACTACATCGTTTGAAAGTTTATTAATTGTACTAACAAATTGTAAAAAGACTTATAGGGTGAATCATTTAAAAATTTTGAGATATTGCTTGATTTGCGTACAGTCACTGATTTGTTTTACTCGTTGCTAAGATGACGATGACATTTCAAAACGCCATCTATCGAATTCTACTTTTCCCAATTGTTAAATGTAAATATTCAAACGTCAAAGCAGACTGGGAAATTTTACCAGTTGATCTGACAACCTCTTGAAGTTTTGCCCACCCGTTAGCTGTAAATTTCTCTGGCTGTTGAGGATAAATTGTATTTACGGTTGGTGAATTAATATTTATTCGGATAAGCAGGAAAGTAACTAAAAATGACATCATCTTTTTATCGTAAAAATCCTATACAAGGACTTTCGACAGTTTTTTGACGTTTACGGACATGGGCGCAGAAAGAAGTTTCAAAATTCTAAATTGTATAAATTGACCAATTTGATATTCTTTCAGGACGCCATAAGCCAGCTTAAAAGTACACTAAGTAGTTATCGAGAAAACACGTCGAAGCAAATTAAAAAATCCAAAAACGACATAGAAAAATTACGTAAAAACATTATCGACATAGACGTCAAAGCCGATCAGTTTGCTGTAACGAACGAAAAGAAATTCAACGACGTTTGGCAGTTGAATGCGAAAGATTGTTACGCATTGTTAGAGAAAATCATTCAGATCGATCGACTGTTACACGAACAACAAATGGGTGTTGATTGGGTGCGTCCTGTTTATCAGAAAATGGATAAGATAACGATGCCCAGTTATCAACGTGCTTTGAATATTGTAAAGCGCAAATCGTCGATATCGTTGAAACCTTTGAAATCGTCCGACCGTCTAATTTCGTCTTCTACTGGTACAAAGGTATTATGACTTAATACGACATGCTGTATGTATTTGTATTCGGGTCACATTCAGTGATACCTAAAAGATCCTTTCTATCCCACTTCTACCCGATAGCCTCCTATGTGTTGTGTTATGCATTCAATGAAGTATAAGAAAGATTTCTTGTTCCATGCTACAGAATCTACATTCTTCTTCCTCTACTATTTTGAGCTTTTTTCAGGTGCCAATTCAGACGACAATGTCCCGTTTGAATCCTAGTTAAAACTCTTAGGGCGAGTTGTACCAACAGTCGGCTAAACCTGGTTTATCTAACCATAGGGTTAAATTTAACAAAAGTTTAAACCGGTACGTGTTGTACCTGTGGTGTTTTCGTGCAGTTTTGTTAATCAATCATTTTGAAAGGTTGGTATCAGTGAATGCTAGACGAATGAACTACTGTGGAGTAAATTACTCACGTTTTGCCAATGAAAAATATAAAAGAAGAATTTTTAATGCGATTCTAACCCCTACTCTCAGAGTTGACAATCTCAGTTCCTGAAGTGTTTTTTATTTTTGAATATTATTTTATTTGACTAAAAATGAATAATAATTAAAAAAGGTCAGAAAACTTCACGGCCAAAGAAGAACGCCTCCTCTTGGATTGCGTCAAGCAACAGTGGAGCGTTATTGAAAATAAAAGGACTGACGCAGTCAGTAATGACGAGAAAATGGTGGCGTGGAAAAAAGTCGCTCTTAATTTTAATACATAGAGCGTACGCTACAGGGACTTCGGCATCCTAAAAAACAAATTCACAAACATGAAAAAAAAATCCAAAAAAACTTTCGCGGAAGAGAAACTGCAGAGTCTCGGCACAGGTGGCGGAGAATATGTTCCATCTCTTGCCAATGATATTGATGTAGAACTGAAGGAACTTTTAGGGAAACAATTCACTAGCCTGTGCTCTCAAGTTGACTATGTCTAAATCTATCCAAAAATTCCTGGTCATTCCATTCTGTAAAATGGTTATCTTCGTCATCACTAAAATTCAGTATATCGGGATATTCTATTATATTTGGTAAAAATAAAAAATTTACAGAATCCACTGACAGTTGAACAAAGTTTTTAGGTTAGAAAACTAGGGTTATTATTCTAACCACTCATTTTTGGGCGGTTAACAAACCCGTTGGCAAAACTCTGGTTACCCACTCATCCAGTCTGATACAACACCCACTTTGCTTAAACCATTAGTTATGTTTTAAACCTTGTTGGTACAACTCGCCCTTAGTGCCAGTTGTATGAAGCATAATTAACCTAATATCTATGGTTAACCCACGATTACAGCTGATAGGCCCAGTTTCACCAACAGTTTCAATCCCGATTTATCTCTGAAGTGGAACGTCTAATCATGAATGACATATTGAAACGTTTCACCATGCTCAAAAGCGGGATTAGTACAAATCGGCCATTTTTGATGGATTTATCAGTCTGAAGTCCGATTAGTTCAGATTTTAATATTATATTATAGATGAATAAATATTTTGGGATATTTGTGATATATTGTTCATTATGACATTTCCGAAGAGTTTATGAGATCTTGCCTTCGAAGACGATAGTGGTGAAGATGAATTTATTTTTTGTTCTTCCAACAATTTTTCAACACAATCGCTGTTCTTGGACATGCTGCTTCGGAATTGTATTCTTATGTTATTTGTTTCTCCCAACATTCATTTTTTAAATTCATAGATTCATTATTATTATACTTTCTGATAATATCTACTAATATCTGTTTATCCTGCACTGTGAATGTTGGGTCTCTTTTTTTTCAGCTTCTGCACGTCAGTCATTGTTTATTTATTAAGTTTATTCTTACAAAAATAGAATAATCAGAGCGGTGTAAATACAAAATATTATTTAGGGTTATGTTTACGTTATCAAATCTCAATCACAGACACAGAACTATACATCTTCACAGAAAAATAGAATTTTCTGCATTCCACAACGTTGCCAAAATGGTTTGCTGATTTAATCGTGATTTGAAAAATTGCGATCATCTCGGGTTGATGCATGGTGAAACGGGAAATATTGTTAAGTCAGCTTGACTATTAAGTAGAGCTTAATTAATCCGAGATTGGTGAAACTGGGCCTTAGAGTGTTGTACGAAACGTAGTCAAGAATTATTTTGGTTAACTCAAAGTTACTATGCAATTTATTGAATCACCAAAAATGGTGGTTTAATTAAAGTTCATGGAACCTTCAAATTCTGATGTGACATATCTTATAATAGGCATGACGACAGTATCAAAAAATCGTCGATATAATGGTTTTAGGGGAAAGTTCATATCAAAAAAATTCAAAACACTGCAGTTTTATTAAAAAAATTCAGATTATTAACATATTCAATAAAATAAAACATAAAAATACTGCAATCGGCCATTTTGACTGAAACACCAATCACAGCGTCACGCTTAGGTAAACACCGCTGTCAGTCAATACTCAATACAATCATTTTCTGTGTTTTGTTGTTGTGAATACTACTGATTACGCATTTGGATTGATCTTTTATTATTTTACGTGTGATTTATCGTCTCCACTCTACTATAACAATGAAACCAAGCTTTTTTAAGTCTGAGTTTAGAAACGTGAAAACTTCCTTGTTGAATTTTGTATTTATCTTCACCCTAGATACAACCAACTTAGATATAATCAAACTAGTTTTAAGCTCATGCGAGTTTATTTAACTTTCATAGGTTGGCATATAAATTTATGGGGCATACATCCTGGTTTCATACGTACTTGTGATACTGACCCCATCACATGATACTGCATATAATTTTCCATATCATCTGGCAACTGCAAAAAGAAAAGTAAACCATTGAAATTGATAATAAGAATTATAGACAAGACCAAAACAAACATAACCTCAATAAATTAGATATTTCATAGCCTCAATATTTCAACTATTTCACGTCAAACGTTTTAAGTTTGAGAAATATAAATATAATGGGATAACATACTCACAAGTGGTCTTCACAGAAATAAAGTGGCCAATTCGTGACTACGTCGTTCGGGTTTTGCCTTTTATCTATCATTTTCTTGTTTGGAACATGTACAAACACTTTGTTGGGTGTTCTTATTGATGTGTTTTCACACTACGGTACTGCACACCACTTATAAACTTTGGAACTCATTTTTATGACACGAATTTATTTAATGTTTTGTTTACTTTCTTCGTTACGTATAGACACAATGACATGTTTACCTAGGCGTGACGTCAGATCCGACGCCATGACACCTGCGAGCTGTTTTCGCGCACTATTTAAAGAATATCAGTAAAATGGCTTCAAACTTCGTTAAACTTAAGTTTATTACCGAAATAAAGGTTTTTTCGTGAATAGTGAATGAGTATTTCAAAATCTATCGTCACGCCTATTGACTGTTATATAACCTATAATTTTACAAATTTTTATTGTTTACAATGGAAAACGTGGATTATTTTGAAGTGTTAACGGATGATGAGGATTTTCTAGAAATGATAAGGGAAGTAGAAGAAGGTTTATTTACTTATTTGTATACCTTATTGAGATTGTATACTGGGTTTTAGGTTTAAGGGGAAACGCTCGCATATTTCGAACAAGAGAAAATCATTTTGAAAAGTGGACGGAAAATGAGTTTTTTGATAGATTCAGAATATCAAAAGGCACTGCAATTTAATTTTTTTATATGGACCACCGCCAGTGCCTTGAGCATAACATTTTTCGTCAGCACACTTTTTCTTGACTCTTTTTTAAATATTTCTATATTTATTTAACAGCACGTCACTTGTTCGTTGTGTAGTTGCACTGATAGAATTAAATTCTTCAGTCAGCTGAAGCCACAAATTTTTCTTATGCCGAGAGCTTTCTGCATCCGTTTTCTTACACTCTATAACGTTTTTATATTTAGCAACTAGAGAAATCAACGTCGATTCTTCAAATGCACTAAAATTTGGAGTACGCTTGTTTTCTTTATCTGCCATCTTTTCACTTCAAAGAGAACACACAAAATGATATTTAACGCCAAGCACGCTTTTGATCACTGACTGTCATTGATTAACGATTTCACAGTATACAAAAACTGTGACGATTTTTCAATTTAGTACCAACTATATTGATAAAATGTTCGAATGTTACTAGAGATTCGGATAACCAACATAAAATATTAATTTGACTGTGGTTCAACTGATCACAATACGAACATCTTTCGTACAACGATTGATTGATTTGACTATGGTCAACAATTGAACCTGGTTCAGTTGATCAATTGGTTAACTACCTTACATACAACTGGCCCTTAATGAATGGTGCAGTCACCCAGCAGAATATTTGATTGTCTCTATGCCGCATTTCTCACAATATTAATGATACCGCAAAAGGATGCCGGCCTCCAAAAAGGTGTTTGAGCCGCTATTTACTTTCCTTCTATTCCAGTGTTTCCTGGAACCCACATTAAGAGGACGATGTTGCTCTCGCCTAGTTCATTGAGTTATCCCCATGGAGCTACTATTAAGAGGAGATGACACAGTCGACTATCTTATAATAGGAAAGTGGTATCACATGAGTGACATTGTGATGTTAGCAATATGGCGTCGTCGGCAGAGCCGGACTATTTAAATTTTCAATCAATAAACATATATTCACTAGTGAAATTGATAATATAGAAACACTGTAGGTATTTTGTTGGCTGCCAAGAACCTCTTTTTACAAATATCAACAACATATCTCTTATTGATGGAGTTCTACAAACATTGAATATAATATGAAGTTAAATAAAACTTATTGAAGCACAAAGAAATATATTCTAGTACAGTCCTTTCGATTGTTTACTAACCTATTAATATGTTGTTCCTGATGATTTTTTCGTATTTACACTGTCTCTACTTGTACAACTTCGTGAAGCACAAGAAACCATTATTGTTCAATTATTAAAATAGAAAAAAACGACACTAACAAAAAGAAAATCCAAAAATACCCAATTCACATCCACAAAACAATACTGATGTCAAGTTGACAGAGAAGTGGAAGTAAAATGGCGAAACCGATACCACTTTTATGATAGGCGTAGCGACTCCTCTCAATACTAGCTCCATGGTTATCCCAGTCATTCCATAGACATTTTAGAACTGATTACCCAAGAGCTTAGTGCTTTAATGACTGAAATTTTGATAAATAGTCCAGTCAAAATAGACATTCCAGTTTGTATTAATTCCCAACAAGCTGGATTTTTGTGCAGGCCTTAAATACGTCATTACAAATAATATGTCAAAAGTCCCCATCGATCCCGCTTGTGCGTTGTTTTTTATTCGAGGTCAAAGATCACAAATTTGCGTTTTTTGCGTATATCTCTTAAACAACGAGAGCTATCGAAAAATGGTTCAGACAAAGTTTGTAGATCGTAAAATTGTCTACAAAAAAGGTATCAACACTCTTTCTTCTACAAAGCATCGCTTTCGAGATATCGCGACTTTAAACCGCAGGAAAATCGTATTTTCGACTATATGCACACATTTCCGCACCACCTCTGAGGTAGTGTACACGGCGCTTTTTTTTAACGTGGTTTCCCAAGTGGGAATACTCCACAATATATTTTGATGGAGGGAATGTAATGGGACACTATTTTATTGATACATTTTTTTTATTTAAATTAAATGAAAATTTGAACAGCAAGAAAATTACATCATCATTCATCATCAAATTCTTCATAGTCACTCGTTTCTTACTCTTCACTGTCTTCTTCCTCTTCTTGCTCGATTTGTGTAGACTGCTCCAAGATTAGAGAAATATCAGTTATATCCTCATCAATTTCGAAACAATCTTCATCTGTTGCATTTGATTCAATGTTGGTGCAAGATTGGCCTTGACAATTGGTACATGCCGATGAACAATACAATCCAACTTTTCTGCACCCGGAATTGTTTGTGCAGCCTTTTTTGCAATTACAAAAAATTGTATTGAGTAATTTTTCTGGATTGGCTCCAAACTATTATTCATCAATTTCCAGCCCCAATCTTCAGGATTTAGATCATTGCCTAGCCACATTTGCACTTGGTAGAACACACGAAACAAGTGTTGATTAGCAGAAGCAGATGTTGGAGGGAGACGAGATAACTGCACTCTCTTATTGTTTCTTGTATTTTTCACAAAACTCAAATATCTATACTTGTCTATCCATTCCATTTTTTTTTGGAGTTCCATACATAGCAAGCAGAACACGAATTCCATTGGCGAGGATAACATCTGCTGACGAGTTAATATTTGTAATAACTCTTGCGTTATCAGATAAGTCTTCACGTTTTTCAAACAATTTGAATACTGTATTTTTGCCTCTTTTGAAAATTGCTGATGTCGTATCGCAGCCAGTTATCGCATGAAGGAATAATATATGTGGCTGACATTTTGGATATGCGGTTAAACTTTATGAAGAATATATTTTCGTTTGAACTTGAGCTCTCCCAGATTTTAAAAAGTAAATGATCTTATCACTGGGTGTTCGTACAGTTAATATTATTCAAATCTACATATTCTCCAACAACGATAGTTGGATTGGTGCTACTGAATTGTTCAATTGCGGTTTCGATAATGAGGACATCAGCGTCATTTTGAGCTTGTTTCACAACAATATTGGCAGCTGCAAATTCTTCACATAACATCGAAATCAAACGAGATTTATTGTGAGTATTAGCAAGAAACTGCTGTTGGTTTGTCGGAATAGTCAAAAACGATATCAGACGATGAAGATGTTTTCTTAGCTCGACAACGTTGTTCTGCAGCTTTGATATTTTTTGTATAATCAGTGTAACCGTCAAATATTATAGTAAAGTTGTGACCAAAGTTTCTACGAACATACTGAAGATATTTGTCCAAAATATCCTCAAATGTGTTCTCTCGATCCCACACAACACAATGTAACAGGTATCCTCCATCGATGATGTAGGTAGCATGTGCACTTTCGATATCAATGTTTACAGATTCAAAGCAATCATAAATGGCTGACTTCTGTGTCTTACGCATTCCAATTGCATCAAAGAGCGATAAAGGGTAAGGGGCTAATTCGTACTCGAAGAATTTTTCAAGCTCATCTTCAAATGTCTTCGTAATACTCATGAATTGACATAATAATACAGAATCTATTGGGACCTTCCCATCATGAATCTTCATGGTACAGTTCATAGATAATAGAGGCACCTTTCAATTTAATATTATTAAATGTTTGGCCCATCATTTTACTCATAGATGCAATACCCACTTAACGAGCATTATGGCAATTGATGGCAAACTATGTTCTAATATTTTTTGTTTAAATGGTTAACCCGATGATGCTTACTGGCCACGAATGAGTGCATATTTTCTATGTTTAAAATAGCCATAATTCCAGAACAGTGCCCTGTAGAAGAAAAAGTGTTGATACCTTTTTTGTAGACAATTTTACGATCTACAAACTTTGTCTGAACCATTTTTCGATAGCTCTCGTTGTTTCAGAGATATACGCAAAAAAACGCAAAAATGTGACCTCTGACCTGGAATAAAAAACAACGCACAAGCGGGATCGATGGGGACTTTTGACATAGCATTTGTAATGACGTATTCAAGGCCTGCACAAAAATCCAGCTTGTTGGGAATTAATGCAAACTGGAATCATAATTTGGTCTATTTTGACTGGATTAAAATTTTAAATTCAACAATGAACAAATTACTGATAATTTACTATACCGAATGTCCCATCGCAAACGTATAATATAAGTAGCCAAAAAAAGTAGATATTTCTAATACTTTCTTTCGCAGCCCGAACCGAATGGCAACATTCTAACTCCCGCTTACCGAAAGATGTTGACATACATTTTAAAAGCGATGGGAAATAAAAGTGGATTTTTAACTGAAAAATCCATCAAGCTACTGATCAATTCCTACGAAGACGATCAACAAAGTCTCGTCACGCTAAACAACGTTTTCATATCATTGGAAATCAAAAAGTCAGAGGATATAGATTTGTTGGTGGATTTTTTTCTACCGTATTGTTATTGCCAGGTTTGTTCGGATCAAATATCGTCACGTTGTAAGTTTTTTGATTATAAATTAATAATAATACTTACTCATATACAGATCTCGAAAAGTCTATATATGCCATGCGATATGAAGGCAGCGTTGCCAGCTTAAAATGTTTGGTACTTTCTAAGGAATAATTATCTTATTTTGCGTTTAACTTTTAATACGGGATAACGCCGTATTTATTGGGAGAAATTCGAGATTGGTAATATTATTGACTTTCGATAAATAAGTGAGATCAACAGAGATAAGAATAAAATAATATAGTTCAAGAAAATAAATGGACAAATTACAATCTACAATAAATGAAATCTATAGACTGCTTTCGATTTAACACTTATTGGTATTTAACATTGTTGCCGAAAAAAATTGGGTATAACTTTTACAGATAAATACATTTGGCAACAGCTGACTGCGCACAATTATTCTTCTCTCTCTCTTTCAAGTGTTTTTCTCATATTTTCCTTGTAAATCGCATGGCTCGAATAGACTTTTCGCAATCTGTATAATATGTTAGTACATTATACTATAAGGGAGATAAATGCGCTATTTTAATTTGAATGCAATGCACCGAGGACAAAACAGCATCTCTTCCGAATGGTACATACTATTTTTTCCACGGTCTCATTATCTTAAAAAACATATATTGTCATTATGAAGTAAGTAGCACCAGACATATTGTATTTTGGTTTGAGCATTTATTTAGTAGTCGTTGAGTTATTGTCATAATTAGAAAATAATCAAACAAAAAGAATTGTCAAATTAAAGTGCTAGTTTGGTTTAGTTTAAAGTTTGTTTAGTGCACAATGAATAATTGTGAGTCATGCTGGTTGGCAATCAACGACAGTTGCTGAGGGTTATGTCGAGAACTCCATTGAAAATGAGACCAAAATTGCTAATCAGGTTTTAGCAGGTACCACCATAGATAAAAAAATACTTATAGATGGAAAACTGACCCGTGACGCCCTCTATTTGTACGGGGGGTGCCACCTTGAGAGTCCCGTCAGTATCTCTAACACAAATCAGATGGTTGTGAACTTCGCTAACAGCCGAAAAAGAAGATTCCTGTAATTTTACAGTTTTTGACGGCACATTCAAAATGACTGTAATTTTACTTTTATCGCAAAATGACATTTATGGTCCACTTTTTGATATTCCATCTAAAGTTACTTAATATATTGATATTACAATAGTAACAATCTAATAGTCAAGTAAATTTAAATGAAATGTCAAAAAATGGACCATATAATGCCTGAAGTGAGAAAAATAAAGCAATAATTATCAAGTTTATATATTTTATTGAATAAAAAAAGTATACAATAAATGTTAGGAATTCAACAACAATGCTGGGAAGTTGAAAGCTGTATGAAAGAATAACTACTTCTGTCACTTTTTATTCTATGAAACATGAAGATAAAGCTTACCGGGTACACCCCACATTACAGTCCTTTCATAATACATATCCTCGACATTAACTCTTAAAGTAAAAGTCCCACTATGAACAATAAAAACCAACTACGAATAGTCAACACACACACACACAAATGAGCAAAATGGTTTTTAAAAACAAAAACTGAACAAACTCACGATACACGTCGTAAAACGTTGGCCTGCAGTTGTCACCATAGATAAGTGTTAGGTTGTCAGGCAGTTGTCAGTTTGTCAGGTTTGGATGTCAGCGCTGATATATGCGGAAAAATCTGCAACAACCACTAACGGCGTTACAGTTTTCATTAAATTGGAAATTTAAGTACTGACGGGACTCTCTATGTGGCAGCACCCTCGCGCCTTCAGAGATCCCTACCCTGGGTACCACTACTAGCGCAATCACAAAAACTGTAAATGTAAGCGAAAGAAATATTCCTTCTAAAATTAATTTTGAAAATTGTACAAATGTAACATTTAATGTAAATGTCAATAAATAATTTCAATGTTATCTTTTTTTGCATGAAAAACGTTCTCCATCATGTTTTTTTTATACTCGGGAAAAATCGACTACTGTTTTAATTTTGATGTCATAGAAACTGATTACTAATTTCTACTCCCGACCGTGGAAAAACTCATTTTTTCATCAGTTTTAACGAAATGAAGTGGGAACTAAGTAAAAATGCGAACTAAGTAGAGAGGAAATCATTAAAAAAACGACCTCCTCACTCCAGACAACTTGGGATATGCCACAAGACGGTATGATGAAAAAGTATAACTTTTCAAAGAAATTAGTTACGGAATTAAGCAACAAAAAGGAATGGGATCCAAACCATTACCAGACTTGAAAATAATACAATTCCACGATACACAGATGGCTGAAAAGCAATAGAAGGAACTGGGATAGGAGTGTACGGACAGGAACCAAAAACTCTGAAAGCTTGTGAAAAACCACAAGTATATTTCAATCAGAAATTCACGCCATAAGAAAGTGCGCCCAGTTCCATATTGATAAAGGATACAGAAGGCAAAGGGTACAAAGTAGCTCATCTCCAACTATTCGTCACCAGTATTGTCAAACATTATTTCATTGGTCTCGAATTGTTATTGTAAGAATTGTGCATTTTTCGTATTTGAGAGAAATTTCTATATAGGTATATAGAGATTCTGATCATCTTGGTCAGGATATTGGGATTAGGCAATATTAATATTTACTGACAATTTTCATTCTTATATCAACAGGTTCATTTGTTATGAGTCGTCATATGTCACAAGTGTCTTATTTGTCGAAAAGTTCTTTTTTCAAATC
Source organism: Galerucella pusilla (assembly GCA_910591695.1). NCBI lineage: Eukaryota > Metazoa > Arthropoda > Insecta > Coleoptera > Chrysomelidae > Galerucella > Galerucella pusilla. The sequence continues at coordinate 20,859 of CAJUYI010002955.1, read as the reverse complement.
TGACCACATCCCTTCCGTTAATGAACTAGAACACGCTTGGGATGCCATTCAACACTCTGATACTTTTATAGACGACATCGTTCTTGAGGTAGGTATTTACCGTATACTCATATATGCCCAAAATAATGTTTACAAATGCGTGACGTCACGAGTCTTCCCTTTAATGTTTGAGCTAAGATTATTATTTGTATTTATCTTTTCACCAAAATAAATATCATCGCACATATATTATAAAAATAAGGTGTTTCAGTAATTCTTAGTTCCTGTATATCTTAATAATTTTCTTATTTTCATGTTAACATCATTTTTATATGTTTAATGACAGGTAGCAGCGGCCGATTCGTTGGTCGACGATCAAGAAATTTTAAAGATACAATTACCTGACGCCGAATCCGAAGAAAATGAACCAATCTTTTATATTGGAGAAAGAACTCCGTCCAGAAGGAAAACTCAAAAATTGGACTTAGAAAAATTGTCGTGCAAATATAACCATCCGCTAGTTATAAGTACAGTGTACGTCCTTGCGGCTCTGAAGGATTTCGTTACTAGCTACCACCAACAGGTATAATATTTCAACGAATTTGGATATTTTATTCATTTTACCAGAGAGAAGACTCGTTTATTGTTATTTTTACATTATTTTTATTCCTGCTTATCTTTATTTTTATGTTTCGACGCTTCTTAAATGAATGTTTTCCCCTATTTCATAAGAGGAGCTTAATTCCACCGTGAGTGCGAGCTTAGCGCCAATATATACAGTTGATGAGCCACAGTGTCCTGAAACACACACTATTTTGTTGTGTTACTTGTGTTCTGGAAGAACACTGAGTTCTCCTCGGCATTCCCATACCAGTATTGATATCACTTTTCGGGTTCATAAGTGCCTTCAGCGACATCTGGTTGTCTGAGCATGTTTTTTTAAATGCATTTCGCACTTCGCGCAATAAATTCCGGCCTGAAAGTGTTTGCTCCTATCTTCATTGTATATACCTCCATCAGATCCTTCTTTTGTTTAACTATAGATTGAAAACATTCGATATTGTCACGTTTAACTATAAAAAAGCTAAAGTGCTCTATGTATTGCTGATAATTAGATAATGAACTTTTGATTACAGTTATTGGAAACACGAATTTACTGCCTTGCAGTAATTGTGATGACCTTAAATAAATAGTGCTCGACCTTAAAGCAGACTTAAAATTTGGAGTTATTGGAACATGAAACTCTATAATGACATTATATTAAGGTAGGTGTCACAGATGACACAGATCACCTACACATTGTGACATATAAATATGAAACATGAAATAAAGTCGGGATAGTGCACTGCAGTAATCGCGCGCAAATAATGACAAGCACTAACCTTAATAATGTTTCCCTTATTCAAAACATCAAATGCGCATGCGTATATGTCACTATAAGGACACCACTATTACTGCTTGACCTTATAAAAGTTCCAATAAGTCTCTATTATCAACACTATATTAATAACGATTATATGTTAATGTTTTAATGTGCTTGTTTAATTGGTTTTAGTCCACATTTTTTTTTTCAAATACTGAATGCTGAAACATTTTTCTAAAGATGTTATGGGCTTCTTTCTATCAGGCAACGCCTTGTGAAAACGTTGCTATGCAACCACCTGTCTTGCTATTAGCAAGCAAAACGTTGCTATGCAACCACCTGTCTTGCTATTGGCAAGCTCGTGCATCTCTTCTTCTTTCTCTCTTTGAATATTGACTGATTGATTGTCCTACTTGTTTCCTCACCCCATACCGACACTTCAGACAGATTTGCAAAACTATAAATACCAAATCCTATTCAGGTTTACCCTCAAGTGATCCGTTGGTTTCATTTCGACAATGCTAAACTTCACTATTTGGTAATCTGACATATTTCTCGTGTATTGTGGTCTTAGAGTATCTAATCAGTCCTGGATTTATAAATAGGCCGTATAGGTCGCGGCCTAGGGGCGGCATATTTCAAATGACGGTTCACATTATTTCAGAGGATAAAAGTCAAACACGTCCGCTGGTTTACTAATGGTTTTAGATATAGATGATGATTTGATTCAAGAATGTGTACATTTTCAGAGTCACATTTCCTCTGATAAAACTGCAGAGTGTCCAGTGAAGCCTGGATCAAACTCACTACTCAGGGAGTGTTGTAGCTCGGCAGGTTAAACCATTGTTATAGTTAACCATTGATTAACTTTAAAAGGTTGTTGTTACATAACATTTTGGACGGTCACCAACTGGTTAACTATATAAAAGCTTACCATCCTATTTCCGGGGCTTAACCTATGGTCAAAACACGTAACAATTAAATTTTACTTATTTCCTGATTTCTTTATGGACGTTTGTGACAATTCTACAATTGACATTTGTTTGATTTACTATTTAAAATTAATAAAATTTCACAAGTTATACCTATGGACGAATTAATGAGAGGAAACCTGCAAGAGCTTACGGACTATGAAGATTTTCGAGAACTATATGAATGTTTCCGAGGGCCGCAAGAAATGTCAGAAGAAGAGAAAAACATTTTATAAAATGGAATGGAAATGAATTCAGAGATAGATTCCGACCACAAAACAGTCTAACCTATAGAAGTGAAAGTTTATAGGATGACCTTGAATACAAAAATGAGGTTTCAAACCCATCCACCTGAAGCGCTAGTTGCAATTGAGTTGTCGAAACAGGCCTGGCAGCTAAGGCCTTTAGCACGAAAAGAAAAGATTTTGAAATTCATCAAAGCTGTCAAATAGTTGTCACTATTGTCTTTTATAGATTTCCTTTTGCCATTTGCTGTTGTTATATGTGTTTTAATTAGGTACTGTAAGTCTCATCAAGTGTGATAATTCATAATATTTATAATGGTTGGTGTGAAATGTTGGGTTCCTGGTCCTGGGTGTATAGACATTACATCAAAACGACATCGGTTTCCCAAACATGACCCTTTGTTGTTGAATGAATGGGTTGCCTTTATTCGCAATCCAAAACTAAAGGAATTGAGCGCTGAACAGATTTATAAATCCTACAAAGTTTGCAACAGATATTTTGAAACACAATAGGTATATTGTTATTGGGGTGAATATTTTATAGCTGAGTACACATGACTAGAATGTCAAGAAAACATATTTGTATTCTGTGTAAATATAATTTATTAAA
>CAJUYI010002955.1:0-17591 GCA_910591695.1 Galerucella pusilla | reverse complement strand
TTTAACTGACAACTGTGTCATGATTTTTTCATGTTTGCTTACATTTTGCAACAAAGATTATTCAACTTTAAATTTGATTATGTTATTATCGTTTAGGGTGGAATCGAGAAGCTTTTTTGATTATTTTATAGTAGTTTAGTAGCATCTAGGTTCTGTTTGTATTTTATTTCATTGTTATTGTCAATGTATATTGAGGAACTTGACGACCTTTTCGATGAAGAGCTTGGAGATTGGCGAGATATTGGAATTTGTAGAGTACGAAAGACGACCATATACTGTTGAAGAACGGATAAATCCCTTTGAAGAGCTCGATGATGTCGAGTTTATTACTCGGTTTCGATTATCTACCCAGTGTTCTCATGATACTCCAACAAATTCCAGCTATTCTCGTCAAGTCACAGCATTCGTCTTTTTGTATTCTATTATACTTTTATGGTGAACGGCTACTTTTATAAGTACCTAATTGTCGCTCTGACTCCGTGAAATTGGGATATCTTTTTTGTTTTGTGGACATGCTCAAATGCAAACAACTCAACAAAGCACAACATAGAAGAAATAAAAATAACAGTAGCATAATTTTGACACTGACATGTGAAATTTTCCACGATGTTGTCAGAGTAAGCTCACGGTAAAATAGAAAAATAATAACTTTCACCTCTATATTCTTGATTCATTGTGTTATAACAAAATATGCGAATAAAATTAATAATATGTATATTTCATGTAACGGGCGATCCTCCTTACACCAAATTAAAATGAGAAATTTACACTCTGACAACATTACACTCACCTTCATAACCCGAACAAGGTTGTCAAATGCTCAATTACACTTAGCCCCCAGTTAGCTAGCTGTCAGTTATGTGGTGCATTGATAAACGCTTTCTATTGTAACCGAGACTTTGACTGGCGGCTAGAGATAGCTGAGGGCTACGTAGCTGACAGATTTAACCGAGCATTGATAAAACCGCCCTTAGACATTACTTAGCGCGTGGTAAAATGTAAATTGCATTTAGGAATTCCTAAATTCGTTTTAGGTATTACCTGACTAGGAAATGGTTAGTGGAATCGGGCATTAGTCATTCAAAAAACAAACTTCCATTAAAAAAAAGCGCTATGAAATAGTTCTGAACCCATCCACTGCGATCGCTGAAATTCTTCTTTCCTTAGTCTGGTTTTTGTCTCAGCTGCCTTGCCTATTTCGACTACTCAATTTCAACTAGCGCTTCAGGTGGATGGGTTTGACACCTCAATTTTTCATTCTAGGTAATCCTATTGGACTTTCACTTCTATAGGTTAGACTGTTTTGTGATTCCGACTATCGAAAGAAACGGTGCTTCACTTTTGCTTTGGTTTAACGCACTATCGGTCCTTTTTTTTCTAATCTATGGCCGTTTAATCAATTGTAGCAAGTAATTCTCCTTACTTTTTGTGAAGTTTGTGGTCCGTTTAAAACCGCTTTTATTATTAGGGTCCAGAACACAATACAATTTTAAATATATTTTTTTTGTGTTACTATGAACTTACCCATATTCAATATAAAATTGAAGTACTTAACTATAAATGAATATCTTCAGAAACAAAGAAAGATTTATAAAAAAAAATAATGTCTGTTGGAATGTCAATTTGAAGTTTTAATTTTCAAACCACTGCACTGGTTCCAACTGAAATGCGATGGTTACGTGACCTCTGTTGCACAATTCTTGTTACAACGAAAAATGGCTTAACCATAGATCAATGGTTAACCGTTGTTTAACCATTGGTCCCGCGACCTGTTGGTTAACCTGCTGAGTTACAACACACCCTAGTCTCCCAACGTTTTTGAGAAATCAATCTCTGTCTATTGTCTACCCTAACTTGGATATAGCTCTCCGCTTTGCACTTCCCACTCCGGCTACGAATTGTTCTGGGGAAAGGAGTTATTTCTGTTTGATGCGTGAAAAATTATCAAAGGTCTTCATTGTCTCAAGAAAAAATGAATTCTCTGGCTCTTCTCTACATAGAAGCAGAGATAATGAACACTATAAAGTATGATGATATTATAGATGATTTTGCTATTAAAAAGGCCCGTAAAAATTGTATATCTTGTTTCTTTTTTACGCTCTCTTTCTTAATGACTAATTTATTCGTTTATTTTTAACTTTCATTCGTTTATTAAAATAATAATTTTCCATTTGTAGTAAAGGAGGCCCCTTTACTACAAATGGAAAATTATTATTTTAGAAAGGTATGTACATGGGGCGGCGGAAATAAAGTGGCCTACACTCATAAAAAATATAAATCCGGCTTGTATCTAATGGTTATGGCAATCGTGGGAGATCCAGCAGTATTTCGATGATTTATATCTGTGGTTTTCAAACCTCTGTTATGCTGGAGGCAGGAAAGTCTTTGTACTTGCTCAGCGCAGCCACGGCTATTTTTGTCCACCATACCAAATTTACCTTATGACAATTGTTTTCTATCTTCATTGGCAGTTTAACCTTCCTTCTCCTCTCCTTCGTACCATACTATTAATAATTTTTAACCGGAAATATTTTCAGATACAAGGAAGTCCGACAGTGGGAGAAAGACTCTCAAGAAAACGATACACCATATCCCGATTATTAGACGACAAAGATATAGAAACTTATTGGACGAATTTAAGAATGATTTACAACGAATCGAATATTTTAATATGGAAGAGTCTTCGTGAAGGACTTCAGAAATATTTGGAAATATTAAAAGATCGTAAAACGATTAGCGAAGAAGTATTGAAGCTGAGAAAAAGAAATAAAGATTTAAAAAGACTGTTAGCTAATTATATGGACCGTGGTGTAATGATGAAAGCGCCGTGTGCGATTCAAACTGAAATTTCACCAAAATGTTCGGTGCCACCCCAAACTAGTTATAAATAAAAAATTTAAAATTGTTTATAGTTTTTTTTTGGTTATGATTATTGGAGTGTCAAATGTCAACGATACGGCTAACCTTATAAATACACTGATGATATTTTCATGATTTTAAGCTTGAAAATGGGAGAAAAGCTGTGGGGTGTTGTAGTTGAAAATTATGTCTCGTTTTTTGATAACCTAGGCACATTTCTTGATATAAAAAGTTATAATTACTTTCGTTTAATTTTAGATCCTATTGAATCTCATATTGCAGTTGAAAAAATCAAAGAAGTGGAAATGGACATTCAGCTGGATACGGAAAACATAACACCAGGATCCAATATATGTTTGGAAGGTAATAAATCTGTCAAAAGAGAATTAAATTTATGTTAAATAAATTGTAATTCTAAATATTGTTTTACCAATAATTCCTTTTACCGATTTTTTTGAATCAAATTTGTTTTCCACTTTTAAAATGATTCAGAAATCACGAAGACCTCCTAGTGTTTCAAAATAATGCGGTAACCTTGTCGGACAATTTTTATGGGGCATATCGGCAGTAGGACACAGCAAAGTTAGGGGCTTCCTGCAGCCCTTATGTTTCTTACCACATATGACACTTTCATTTTGTACTGTTTTGTTTACACAAGTTATGCATATCGGACCACTTTCCCGACAATAATAATGGGGATTTTCGATATAATTTAAAAACTAAAGAATTTTTCGGTATTTTCACTACAATGGAGTGAAATAGGATATATTTGAAGACAAAATTGAGAGCTTACAAAATGTCGACGATTTTTTATGTAGTATAATAAAAAATAATCTCTAATAACATTCAATGTTGAAAAAATACGTTTAAATTGAATTGCCGCATTGATAATTTCTATTTTCCATTTAAATAACAAAGAAACAAAATTGTCTCATGGTTTGGAATTTTATAGCCTACGTAGGGAACAATTCAATGAGACTTCTGCCGGATAAAATTGTAACTGTCGCAACGAGTAAAATAATTCGTTTTACATTGTTTTTGTATTATATTCAAGTCAGCGTAATTACCATAGACAAATGGTAATTACCGTAAATTCGTACTTTATTTGTTTAATTTTGTTTCAGTGACAAGTTTAAAACTGTGTTTTTCTATTTAACTCAACTGTCATCATTTCTGAGGTAATATTCTTATATAATCAGAGATATTATGGAAGAGGTTATTTTATTCTATTTTTTGTTTTAATTGCAGATTAAAGAGAAAATAAGTCGGTATTAAAGATTTAAAATATTACTCAATACAAACCTACCTTCCCTGCAACTTTTGTCGATATAATTATATCAAAAATTGAATAAAAACACGAAATCAGACCTAAAACTAAACAGTTATATATTTCTTAATAATATTTCCAAAAGGCTTTAAAAATAATCAAATTTTTTGAGAGTCTTCGTTCTACGTTCATATTTTTTTTTGTAAATGTTTAGTTTTAGGGGATGCACAAATTTTTAGGAAGAATAACTTGTCGAAAAATTCATCATAAACAAGTTTTTCCACTACTAGCTGGGAAGTTGACAATTATTGCTTCTTCTAGCCAACTGAGAAACTATAAATGGCTGGATATATAACATGCTCTCAAAAAGAGTAATAAAAATCAGTGTAGACGATGTTACCATCAAAGGCTTGGTTGTAAAAGGGTGTCCACAGGGAGGGGTACTTTCACCACTACTGTGGAACATGGTCTTAGACTCCTTGGTCAGCCGCCTCAATGATGGCAACCTCTACACAATAGCTTATGCAGATGATCTAGTCATTCTGCTAACAGGAAGATTTGAGGAGATACTCTGTGCTCTAATGCAAGAGGCCCCCAACATCATAGAACAATGGTGCAGAGACCATTCTCTGTCAATAAATCCAAAGAAGACAGAAATGGTACTCTTCACGAAAAAAAGGAAGCTTGCAAAACATCAAGTGCCAAAGCTCCTAAATACCGAACTTAAGTTCTCATCAGAGGTGAAATATCTAGGTGTCACATTTGACAGTAAGTTAACATGGAACTCTCATCTAGAAAACGGAATAAAAAAAGCATACATCTCTTATGAACAGTGTCGCAGAACCATCGGCCGTACCTGGGGAATGTCACCCAGGGTTACTGCCTGGATCTACACTGCCATCATCAGACCTATGCTAACGTATGGCGCGATTGCCTGGGGAGTTAAAGCAAAGCAGCTGACAGTCGTCCGTAAACTGGATCAAATTCAAAGAACAGCATGCCTGAACACAACAGGAGGCATGAGAACCACACCAACCAGAGCGATGGAGGTGATCCTTGGTCTCACTCCCCTTACATACAAATCAGGGAGGTTATTTTGATGACCATGACACGCTTACGCTCTACCGGTATACAACCTGACGTAGGATCTGGTAGATTGAGACGTAACCTATGGCGTGAGGCACTCAATGAGGTCGCAAATACGGACGCAATCTCACCACAATATGCCTTCCATAGGCCCTACAAGGTAATCATCAAATATAACACACAAGACACATCAGAAGAAGGCGCACTCCGCATCTTCACGGATTGCTCTAAAACCAATATGGGCTCAGGATGTGGAATTTACTCCAGATCTCTGAACCTAAACATCAAATGGGCGATGGGCTGTAATGTCAGCGTTGCTCAAACAGAGCTCACTGCTATCTACATCGCCGCAAAAGAGATTACCAAAAGAAACACAGGTAATAAAATTCACATCCTCACGGATAGTAGACAAGCACTACTAGCCCTGAACAGACCACGTATCACATCAGGCCTAGTACTAGAGTGTCACCTGTCCCTGATCGAAGCCTGTAGCAACAACGAAGTCACTCTAGGCTGGATCAAGGGGCACAGTAAATTGAAAGGTAACCACATTGCCGACTCACTAGCCAGGAAAGCAGCCTCCCAAAAACTCTTGGGACCTGGCACTTTCATTGGTCTGTCGGCGTCGGCTATGATTTACCTAATAAAGGAACACTCCCTTGATAAGTTTAAGGGTAGATGGGACGATGCAGAAGGTTGCAGGCTTGCCAAGGAACTGCTGCAGTACCCGGACAGCAAAGTAGCCAAAAAATACGTGACTATGAACAGACAGAACCTTCGGACAGCCACGGGTATTCTGACCGGTCACTGCCACCTACGAAAACACCTCTACATAGACTGGGTCTGTCTGTCACTTCACTCTGTAGAGGATGTGAACAGGAAGATGAGACTGTCGAACACATTCTTTGTGAATGTCCGACACTCTCTCAATTTAGGTTTTCCGTATTCGGCAAGTACAGGCTAACACAAGCCAACATGAGGGAGCTTACTTCCGGCGACGTTATCGCCTACTTCAAGCAAGTAGGCTGGATGACGAGCCAGAAGGAAGTCTGAACCTCGGAAGGATGCACAATGGGCCAATTGTGGCCTAAGTGCTGTGGGGGTCACCCACCCTTCAAATTCTTACAGATACACATACAGCCAACTGAGAAGTTCTATTAATGGTTAATAATTTTTTTCTATTATTAAACTAGGTCAATAATGGACAAATTCAAATATTTTGAGAATTCAGGGATAGTAGTTCAACAAAAACTTCTGCAACATAATTTTGTATACCCAGGGGTGCGTTCACATACTTACTCCAGAGTTAAAGATTAACTCAGTATCGTTTATTTACTCACTCTAGATGATGGATCAGCCATCCATATAAACCACGTGACTTAACTCTCGCGTAACTCTAGATGTAACTCGGAGTAAGTTTATAAACACACCCCAGGAGATTGTCTTCAACATTATTTGCTGCTTGAAATTACCTATCCAGATAAAATTATTTGAATGAAAATGTCATTAGTTTAAAATTCGCGCTCGACCAAAAATGACTGATGACATAACGAGTACGTTCATAATATATCGAAAACTGACAGTGTACTTGTCAGTCAGACGACGGGGTAAACGCTTCTTGTGGTGCGTTTGTGAATTATTTTTAATTTTTGTCTTAAATTTTGATAGTAGGTAATGGAAATAATTGTATATATACCATAGTGGTGAAGACATTTATAAACCTCGCACCTTATTTCTCTTGGTGCTCGGTCAATAATAATAGTCTTCACCACCTTGGGGATGACACTTTAGATGCAGGATTTTTGTTTGAAAAAAAGTGGGGACTCCAAATTATTAAATAAAACAAAATTTTAGTGGACACTTTTGGTAATTGTACTGATCAACAAGAAGAAGCAGACGTTTTCGAAGACACTTCCAGTACGCCGAGTCTATCCAGCGAAGATAATAAAGTACATTTGAAAAGAGGTACAAATTTTGAAAAAAGAACCTTCATACCGATACCTTGGGAAGTAAATAAGATGAAGCTTGATATTAATAGAATAAACGAATTAGACAGGTTGTAACAAGTGTATACAGTGTGGAACAGCCAAATGGTATGAATTCGATAACGAATAAATCAGGGCGTGTTGGGAAAAACGCTTGGACATGTTGATTTGTATTTTCAAATGCGCATTTAAAAAATATATTATACACTGTGTTATTTATAAGATGCGACATAGGAATTCCTGTACAAAACTGTCGAACGCGAGCTAACCTTTTTACCAAATAGCGTTCATAAAAAATAATAACAGATATGGAAAGGTTTAATTTTCTTAAATTCGTTCTGGTTTAATAAAAAAAATGGATAGTTATGTTTAAAAAATTCGAACTCCATTTTCATACCACTTTCGGATGATCTTAATCGATTAGGTTATGGCCAACATGGTAGTGCACGGTATTATTTAAAAGTTAAACCTGGAGTATGGCGGTTCGCTTCGCTGCTGAGATGAATTTTTTTTTTGTTTTTAGTTTTTTTCCACAATTTTTGTCTAAAAAACATTTAATTTGAAGTAAAGCAAAGTTATTTGTTTCAAAAATTGTGAAAAGAACTAAAAACAAAAAGAAATCACAGCGGCGAAGTTGAAACATTTAAATCCTCTGTGCTTCTACACGTATGGCTATCTTCTAAGCAGTTAGAAGTATTGGAAAGTGGAATGAAAATGGAGTTCGACTTTTTAAAACATAACTATCCATTTTTTCATTAAACCAAACGAATTAAAGAAAATAAAAAGTGCATTTGAACTTTTTTTTCAATGACCCTTCCATATCTATTATTATTTTTTATGAACTCAATTTGGTAAAAAAGTTAGCTAGTGTTTGGCAGTTTTGTACAGAAATCCCTATGTCGCATCTTATAAATAACACAGTTTATAGGGTGTATCATGTGACAGTGGCCTATACCAAGTTTCTCATTTTAAATGCAACCCCTGTGTGTTATTTATTTTTTGGATTAATATTTCCGGAACAGTTGAAGGTATAGGACATTGTATATAAATTATGTCTAAAATTTTCTGAAGAATCCAGAAAATTAACAATTTACAGGGGGCTTAATTTTAAATAAAAAAGTTGGTATTGGCCACTGTCACATGAGACACCCTATACATTTTTTTAATGCGCATTCAAGAATACAAATGAATGAATTTATTCCAATTGGCTGTTCCACACTGTAGAATGTTTTAATATTAGTGAGGTACCAAGCGTTTTAATTGTTTATACAGGATGTTTAAGCAGCTTTTAACGTTAAAATAGTCCTGTATAAGAATGCGTGGAATCTTATAAAGTTTGTCCAAAACCAACTCGTGCTCGTCGCTTCTACAATCGATTTTGAACAAACTTATACATCCTATAACAGCCCTTTCAGATGTAGACTCTGAATTTATTATTCACCAAAGATATGGGTTCAGAATGGAGCCTTTCAGTAGTAGCCTAGTCAAAGTACACATAAAGCCTTACAAAAAATACAAAATACTTGAAAATTCAAAATTGAGTATTTAAAAGGTTTGTGTTTAACATGAGACAAACTTTACGATGCTAGGCATGCAATTTTCCGGAAAATCGTTGAATATTTTTTGTTTGTTTTGTTTTTTCACTCTAATTGTTTAAATAATGAAAATATAGAAAAATGTTTAAATCGAAAATTGTAGCTGATACATTTATCTACAAATTTTATCAGAAAAGTTTTTCTGTAAATTGAAAAGTTTACGGGATAATATTAATTTCAGTGCTAGTCAATTCGTGGTTACGTGCGAACGGCCCGGGAGCCAAATTTATTAACCGCTCGACTTTAAAGTTAATAATTTGCAGGGCTTATAACACATTAGTCCAGTAACTGAAGGGGCAAACCTATCAATATATTTGTGAAATAATTTTTTTTGGCTTGATTTGTAGGTCTTGACAGGTACTTCAAAGGGAGAAAAAGTTCTCCAAGATTGCGCCTTGGCTAAGGGTCCAAAATGGCCCCTAAGTCCCCCAATAAACGGTTTCCCGCCATTATCTCCTGAAATATGTAATTTGGAAAATTTTTGTTCGGGTAAAAAGTGAAGGTCGTTAAATTATCTACAATAATGGTCCCTATCATTTTTTTACAAAATGCAATAGTTTTCGAGATAATCGCATCCAAACGTCCCCTCGCTTACGCAGCTGTACTACCTCTATAAATGCTACCGTCTATAAAATTAACTTGTAAACCGGCGGACAAATTCTTACATAACTCGGACAAAAATTAATATTTTTCGATGATTTAAAGTTCATTGTAATGGGAATATCCGTAGGTATCAATATGTGTAGCTTAAACCCCGTTCTCGCCCGTCGAGGACATTGCAAAAAGTGGCCAATGTTATTTTTCCCCAATATTTTGGCCTCTTCCATTAAATCATTGACATTTTATTTATCTTAAATGGTTTATTATCCCTTGTTTTTTCAAATGGGGTCTGGGGAGGTCCTGAATGTTCCTGGAAATTTTTTTTCCAGTATCTTTGTGGCGTTTCAATAAAAAGTTTATTTATTTATTTGTATTTTTCAGTCGTTTTCGGAGTTCTCACAAATCTTGTAAACAGGCGAAAATAAAGAACTAGTGTTCAAGGCACACCATTTGAATGCTTACTATGTCTACTCTCTGAACCAATATTTTTATTCGGAATACAATGCACTCATTTTCCAGGGACCGGGAAAATTTGAAAGATTTGTGAGAACTCCGAAAACGACTGAAATAGATACTAGACAGTGCGATATATGTCACTTTCCTATGTGATCGTAGGAAAAGTTTTTTTCATGTTAATTCCAACCATTTTAAATTCTTGATTTTGAATTTTCTAGTTTTTTGTCATTTTTGCGGCATTTTGCGGTTATTTTGTGTACTTTGACTAGGCTATAGCTTCCTTCGAATTCGGTAGAATTTATACTTTCCAGCGAAATAGTTTCTAAATTATTACGAAACGAGGTAGGTGATTTCCTGTATAAAATTATGATGGGTCTGTCCTATGACAAAATTTTCCTTATAATATAGTATAATTCATTTTTTTTCTTCCATATATTACAAATTGTATCAATTTGTCCATAAAATTGTATAATTTTAAATACAATAAAGATTATATAGAGAATCTGACGCAGAAGTCGGCCAGATTTTGTATGTGATTTCGAATCTTGCATACTGAATTTAGGTTACAGAATCCACGTCTGAAATGGTGCCTAAACAAGAAGTTTACTAACTACTTATCTAATAGCTCTAAGTAATTAACAGGTTTCGGAACATCACTTCGGGCAGAAACTTTTTCAGTCACTTCTTGAGGCCACAGACTGAAAGGTTACGAAAGACCTTTTTAAAAGACGTGAACGTCGTTGCAGGTCCTTCTGATCTACCTGCGAAAAAAAGAAGAAAAACGAAACCGTCATTTTCATCTGAAACGGACGATGAAATCAGTTCCTTGGACGACATGAAATCCGTCACAAACTGTATCATAGAAAATACTTTAAATAAGATAAATGTAGACGATGTTATCGATAAAAATAGGGACGATTTAATTGGATTTAGTAATGCTCCTGTTTACGGTCCCGTTTTACAGGAAAATATGGATGAGGGATTTCAGGTTTTTCAAGAATATATGGATTTCGACAATGGATCAGTTATCGATGTCAGAAATAAAGAAGGTAAATATCATTTTGGACTTTATCCAGTAAAAAATACGTAGGAATTATTGCCTCACCAGTATTTCTATATACAGGGTGCGGCACCGAAAACAAAACATATTGATTGATCGATTTTTATTTTTAAGTCATACCTCTCTTCCCTCCCCACCTCTGTCACTATTACTAGCCAAATTTAAAGAGGAAAAGTACAAAGTGTATTCACTACATACATACATATGTATATTGAAAAATTCTTAGCCTACGATAGAACCAAACAAAATTTCAATGTTAAAATATTTTATTACTCAACATATTCTCCTCTTAATTGGATACATTTATTACAGCAAACCTGCAACGTCTCTAGACCTTTAAAAAAAATGTTTCTTCTTGCTCTGCAAATCAGACCTCCACAGCTTTTATTACCTCCTCGCTGGAAGAAAATTTACGACCTTTTAAACTTTTTTTCAGTTGATGAAAGAGATCATAGTCGGACGGTGATCTGGTGAATAAGGGGAGTGTTCTAGTAATTCAAACCCTAAATCACGAATTTTTTGCATGGCAACATGAGATTTGTGTGCAGGGGCGTTGTCCTGCAAAAACAAAACACCTTTGAATAGCTTTCCGCGTCTTTTCTCTTTAATTTTTTCCCGTAGAGTGGTCAGTAATGTCGAATAGTAATCTCCGGTTATTGTTCTACCCTTATCCAAAAAATCAATCATGATTACTCCATGGCAATCCCAAAAAACTGAAGCAAGAACTTTTCCAGCAGATTTTTGGACACGAAACTTCTTAGGTCTTGGAGAGGACGAAGAACATTGATCACCAAGGGTATTAAGCATATCTTCGTAAATCTGCTTACCCCTTTTAAATACAGGTAATTGATGATTGCTCGATACTCCAATTTTTCGATTTTCACAATTTCGGTGGACATCTCTTTCCTTTTAATTTATTGCGTGCCTCTGGTTTACTTTTTTGACGTCCAACTTCACACTGACACTTCTAATGAGTTATTGTTCGTGGCTATGGTAACGCAATATTTTGTTTATGCATGGAACTGGTCTAGGCTAACTAGATATCAATACATCCTAAAAATCATTAACGATTTTTTAAACAATGTATCGTTGACGTGGACATCGCAACTAATCGTAAATTGAAATTTGAAGGTGACAGTTTTGGTCCCAAAAAAGATTTAATGCTGGAAAAGGATATCTACAGTTATAACATCCACATTACCCCGTCATCGTATCCATTGCAACAAACAGTCAATCCCGATCCAACAAACGACCAAGATATAATAAATATTCCTACAGGAAATCATGATAACGCTCCGAATCCTTCTCTATCGAACAATACGCAGAACTCGGAAAATAGTTCAGATAATGAGAATGCAGTAAGTCTGAGAATTTATATTTAATAAAAAGTATTGGAACATTGGGGATTTAAAGAAAATCTGTGGTAATTATTTATTATGGAAAATGTTTTTCCATGTATACTAAAAATACAGTGGCAGTTAATGATGAAATGAAGCGCTAGTTTTAAAAATAAATATAATATACAATAAAAACAATTCATACTAACCTCCATTTATTCCTCTTTTCCACTAAGACTGAACCAATCGGTCAAAGTTAATCCAATGGTAGCCAAATATTGAACAATTAACGATTAGCGTATGGTTTTATAGTGGTACGTTTTAAAAACTCTATAAATAAACAAAAACGAATTTTTAAATATAATTATCACTCTCAGTAAATACAATTTTTTTAAGAGGACACGTGCATGTGCGTCCGTTACTACCAGCCGCCACTGTTTCAAATAACAACCTGTCGTTTATTGTCAGTATAATGTTGTATCAAATTACAGGAAACTACCGAATCGATGGCCCAAGCTAGTAGAGAAGCTATCGTAGATCCAAATTCAGTGTTGGATTTATTGGATGATTTTGGTCTTCAACAGAGAGAAGATTTAAATGGTATCGTTGGTTTGGGAAATTTCGTCGTAGTCGGAATCCATCCTGTACCAGATGGTTTGAATATTATCTTATTAACATTTGTTTTAAATTCAGTGGCGGCTCGTTAATAAGTACCGTGACGTGCCAGCTTTTTTTAATTTATCGTCGTTTCTTAATTCTTTAATTTATGTTTCCACCAAAAAATAATTTATTCAATTAAGGTGAGGTGAGGTGAGGAAAGGACATAGGCTGAAGGCAAATCCAAAATTTGTATTTGGTACATGTATGGAGCAAATCTCCTACTAACAAGCAAGCAAGATTGATTTACAGCCACATTCTATAATGAATGATTGGCAATATGAGAGAGGGATAAAATTTAAATCGTGCAACTACACATGCTTTAAAAGTGTGTATGATGTTGCCTATAAAACAGGCATTCTATATACTGTCTGCTAACACAGAACAATGCCGTTGGAAATATCCGTATACCAATTATAAACACTTTTTTTCAATATGGATTAATACACATCCCGCTCTGAAAGGATTGTGATTGTAGTTGGGAAATTTATCATTTACGTGATTTTTAGATTTTGATACTAACAATGGCTTTCCTAATTGGTTGCTTCAAATTCTTGGTAATCAAGTGGCAGTAGAAGATGCAATACCGATAAGTGAATTAGAAGAACCTCATTTTTATTGTCAAGGAGACGGATTAGGTAGGTGTTGATTTAATTTGGAAAGAGATACAAACGAATTAAAAAATATAAAAATATTAGTTTACTGTAAATTGTAGATAGATATCGAAGTATGGATTTAATACTGTTACAAATCCTTACAAATTTTTTGAAAAATATATTACAAAAAAGTATGATCGTTCAGTTAAGCAAAAGCAACTACTTCTCGGGCTATATGTCCCCAAATGACATTGAATTACACTTCGTTTAACGGGGTCGGTATGATCTACAAGATTTAACCAACCATTCTGGTTAGCAATTAGTAAGGAAAAACTCACTTGTACACCAGTTTTGGCGTATTTGCGCCTTATCAGTACAAGGTAGATGCTCAGTGAAAAACTGCTTAAAAACAACCAAAAATAGAAAGGTAAAAAATATCTAGAGAGGTACATTGAAATATGCGAAAATGGGGGAACATGTTCAATTCGCCGACAAAAAATTTCCTGTCGCTTGGGAAGGGATATTTCAGAATGATTCTTTCATGTTAACGTTCCAAGTTATTTATAAATAAACTCAAACTGTGGTTCAGCACTGCAAACTAAGTATGAGTTTTTGGATCCAATATTTGTAAATAATACAAGAAATGAAGAATTTTGCTCTCAATTTATTTGTCCAGCACAGATTTACTTAAAATCACGATATAGAAAATGAACTAGAGGGTGATCCTAATCCCATATTTTTATGCAAATCGATGCTGGGTGCAGATTATTCAATAATTCCTAATTGTTTTTTTTGCGCACCTAACGAAATAACCTTGCCGTCAAGTTTACGGAGACAAGTTAACTAGTTACTCTTTCAACAACTCGTTAGGTGTACATCCATCTATACTTGCAGTCGAAGTAGATGACGAAGAGGAAGACGATGAATCCACAAACACCACCAATAATACCGCAGATTTCGCCGAAGTCGAGCAGGGGATATCTTCACACGATGCTAGTTCACTACCGGAAGATTCACAAGGACTATTCACAGACACGCAAGACCCTACAGATGAAGAAAGACAAAACGAGATCAACGACTCGGTGTCAACTTTGTCTGATGGTGAAAGTGGAACTGGTAAAAATTTATAAATATTGTGTTAAAATAATTATGTCGTTGTAAATAAATAAGTTAAATTTCATTGGATTTCAATTTAATATTCCTTTCAATCAAAGTCGAGCTTATGGGTAAATATTTAAACCTTTGAAACAGCTTAAAATCAAAATCATTTTGAAACGTATGCGTTTTGGTTAGGAAAATGGTTCAACTATAGTCGGTTTATTTTGTAGCAAATCTTGTATGAATCGTAGGATACTAAAATAATATACAGGGTGTCTCATTATATTCTGACTGTTTTTAAGAGCTTATGTCTTCGAAACGGTTCTGGATAATAAGATGCGATTTCCACAGTTAGGTTTAAAATTCCCCTTAGTTTTGTTGTGACACATTTATATAAATGGCCTACTTCTGGTTTACCCGCTAGAAAAGTGGCGTATTTTCAGAATACAGTAGATGTAATTTTTTAAATGGAACACCCTGTATATTTAGCAATTCCTTGAAAGACGCATATTTTTACTTTATAACGGTACTTTAAAGTTTAAAATCGGTGCACAGAAAGCGAAGTTAGATAACTTTAACTAGGATACTGTAATGATTTAGATATAAAGTTGGAACTTTATTAGCTAAAGTGAACTGTAAAAAACAAATAGGAACATGTTTTAGGGCACTCTAAAACAAATGTTCTATGTGTCTTCCTTCTTGGTCTATACATTTGTGGAATCGAACCAAGTTGTCAAATGCTGCTGTCATCATTTCAAGAGGAATATTTTGCATTACCTACCGTATGTTATTTTTTAATTCCTCAATAGTAGCAGGCATCGGGTTGTAGACTCTATCTTTCACAAATCCCCATACAAAAAAATTTGGAACAGTCAGGTCTGGAGAATTTGGAGGCCATTCTATTGGACCAGTCCTACCAATCCAATGATTTCCAAATTGTTGGTTTTTTTTTTTTTTTTTTCTTTCAGTTAGATGGCTTTGGCATCAACAAAGTATTTGGTGGATAGCTGGTTTCTTTCATTTCGAGCATTTTAAACAAACATCGCACAGTTTAGACTGGTTCAAGTTGCACCGCTCTTTAAGTTTTCCTCAAGTAAGGACTTGGCTTAAAATCGCGGCAGACAGATGATTAAATCTAGAAAACTTTTCTTTATTAACCCTATTATATAATGCCCCAATTTTTGTTTAAGCTGGTAATTTTAGTTTAGGTTAAATAAAATACAAGAAACACGAATGAATATAAAAAATTTTAATTATTTTCAATTTACAGATTGTGCAAGTAAAAATAGGTAAGCCGCCTAAAGGCGGACTTGAGCAGTTACGTCAGAAATTTTGATGTATATAAAAAAATACTCAAATTAAATTATACAATATATGTAATTAATTACGTTGATGGAACATCAAAAAGCATATCTTTGAAGGAGAATTGCAGAGGTTCGGATTATATTTAGTACAATATGCTTGAGTTTTTTTTTGCCGGATCGATCATGAAAAGCGCACCAATGGCCTACATTATCGTATCGTATGTTATTTGTTGGAATGTAAGCTTTCTTAGGTTTTGGTACTGTAGGTGATGGTAAAGACGATGGTCGACCCACTGACCGTTTTTCTTGAGCAACACCAACCAAGCATAACGATTTGGCCACTTCTGTGCGAAAAATTGGCAGTTGAGTGCGTTCTCTTTGCAAACGATGAAGTACATATGCATTGACCATTGCCATATCCAACATATGGAAGAAAAAAAGTCGATTAGTCCATTTTCTGGTCTTCATTCGAATGTGGTATCGCCCGAGAAGTCCATCCCTAACGTCGACTCCACCCATGTGATGGTTATATTCACTTATGATCAATGGACAATCAATATCTTTCTGTTGTTTGGTTTTTTGATTCCATCGCTTAGCTTTCTGAGGTTGCAGGTCTATTTTTTGAGACCTAAATGGTTTGATGCCAACATAAGTGGATAATAAACGAACAGTTTTTGTGACACGCCATAATACATTGCTAATATCAATGCCATACGAAGTGCCAATATATTCCTCGGAATAACCACGCTCAGCTTTCTGTTGCGTCAGCATTACATCGGTCGACAGTTTGATATTTGGTACTCGGTTTTCACGTACTGTGCCCACACTATAAATTCCACGGCTTCTCAGGTACGTCAAAAAACCCAACGACGTATAAAAATTGTCAAAATATACAATATGATTGACGTTGTCTGGAATTTTTTTAGATAAACGTACAACGACATTGTAAGGAGCTCCAAGATCTGGTGTATTTTCAAGAATTATATTATCACCAGCGCCGGAATAAATTTCAAATGCATACGAAAATCCAGTATCATCACAAAGTGCAAATAGTTTGGTTCCCTATTTGTGTGGTTTCTTCGGCATATATTGCACATCTGCTCGTCGACAGCAAGACGTTGGCGCATTAGAACAGACCCAAAGCGTTCGTTGAAATGGGTCACCAATGGTCGTATTTTGTATAGATTGTCATGGCCAGGAGCTCCCTTTGCTACCGCTCCTGCATTGTTGTTGTAATGATAAAATTTTCGAATGTCCTCAAATCGTCTGCGAGTCATTACTTGTCTAACTGCCTCGAACGAATGTTTTCCCCAGTATGAACGAACGTTTGGGTAACGATAAACGGACATAAAGAATAATATTCCCATAAATGTACGAAGCTCCACAGCATTGGTGGTAAATCAAGTTTCAATATTTCCTTCGTGTGCATATAGATTCATCTGTTCAGCTAGAAACTCAAGGAGGTCATCTGTTACAAAGTGGCGAAAGCAATCGTAAGGTGATTTTAGTTCCTTGAATTCGGCTGGCATTTCTTTTCTACCACGAAACACAACTTCGTTTACATGAAGTTGAAGATTGTTTTTTCTCCATATCATGTTTTTATAAGTTGGCGAATATAGAATATTAAGTATCAAGAACGGTAAGGGTTGTTTACCGGTCGACAGTAATGTTTGCTGGAGACCGGTATTACC
>CAJUYI010002954.1:0-21859 GCA_910591695.1 Galerucella pusilla | reverse complement strand
TACTTGAACTTTAATTTATGTTTTAAAGCATATCTATTGATGTTTATTACTAGCTGATACAGTCTTTGATAGGTAATCAAGGTAAAACAGGAAAAAAGTATGCCTAGAACTAGAATTATATATCAGTTAATGCCTTTTTGAGCTATATTATTATATACAAAACAATAATGATCACTATTATTATGACAACCAAACATACAGAAAAATCAGACAAGTTCCTGATCCAAGAATTATGCTGCTGTGGTGTAGAGTGTGAATGTGCGGTATATATTAAATGTTTCATGAACGCTTGTATAATTGTTTGTCAAATTGTATATGTCACGGCGGTAAATACATTTATAAGCCTTGCATCTTATTCCAGAGCTCGGTCAAAGCTTTTGAGTCAAACGGGGCTGGAATATCTGCACGATTCAACCAACCATTCTGGTTTATAATTGGAAGGGACAGCATCACTTGAACAAATTATCTATATATTAAAATATTTATTTCGAGTAAACACTCCATGAACGAAAGTGGTACCTTGAAGATAGCACGTACCAAGTGGACTTTCTCCCATCGATTATTTCAATGTAATTATGAATAATATTAAAGGGTACTTCAGTGATAACTCGTAGCTGGGAATTTTCTTTGTAGATATTTATTTTATTATAAAAATACTAATAAAATGTACCTATTATATTATACATATGTATATTGAAAAATTCTCAGCCTACTATAGGACCGAACAAAATTTCAATGTCAAAATATTTTATTACTCAACATATTCTCCTCTTAATTGGATACATTTATTACAGCGAACCAGCAACGTCTCTAGACCTTTAAAAAAATGTTTCCTCTTGCTCTGCAAAGCAGACCTTCACAGCTTTTATTACCTCCTCCTTGGAAGAAAATTTACGAACTTTTTTTCAGTTGAGGAAAGAGATGATAGTCGGGCGGAGCCAAATCTGGTGAATAAGGGGGGTGTTCTAGTAATTCAAACCCTAAATCATTAATTTTCTGCATGGAAAGATGAGATTTGTGTGCAGGGGCGTTGTCCTGCAAAAACAAAACACCTTTGGATAGCTTTTCGCGTCTTTTATCTTCAATTTTCCCCGGCTATTGTTAAACCCTTATCCAAAAAATCAATCATTATTATCCCATGGCAATCCCAAGAAACTGAAGAAAGAACTTTTCCAACAGATTTTTGGACACGAAACTTCTTAGGTCTTGGAGAGGACGAAGGACATTGATCGCCAAGGGTATTAAGCATATCTTCGTAAATTTGCTTACCTCTTAACCCTTTTAAATGCAGTTACTTGATAATGGCTCGATACTCCAATTTTTCGATTTTCATAATTTCGGTGGACATCTTTTTTCTTTTAATTTATTGCGTAACTCTGGTCTACTTTTTTGATGTCAAACTTCACACTGACACTTCTAATGTTTGTTTGTTTGTTTGTTTGTCTGTTTATGCATGGAACTGGTCTAGGCTAATTAGATATCAATACATCCTCGTAATTTATTCAAATAATTGAAGGAAGAACTCTTATAAAAAGAGAACAGAAAGCTGTACATATTAAGATGGAAAATCAGCTGAGTACACTTGAAAAAAAAGGTTTTCATTTCATTAATCGTCAGAATAAAAATCTTGGATAATTTTAGTCTTTTAATTGATATAAATGGAATTATATCAGAATATTGTAAGCTACATATCTTTAAAAATCAAATTTTCCGCAAATTTAATCACTTTAGCTGGTGCAAAGTGTTCAAATATTAGTATTTCATTTTTTCCGGGCTCCAAAAACGCAGCTGGCAAATAGCTACTCAATTGAGGACCCAATTTAAAATATCTCGCAAATACAAAGCCGTTAACAATTAAGATTCCTTTATTCCACTCTCTCACATCCACGTAAGTATCAGTGGAAATATTAATATTCAAGACAGCTTTGTATAACTTTGGACCTGTACCAAAGCTCGGTGGTTTCCAATTCTGCAATTTTTGTATCCAATTTTTATTGAATTGTAGTGGTATAACCTCTTCAAAGTGGACAATTTTCTTGTTTATAGTTACATTACCTGAAAGAATTTACTTGGAATAAAGTTGAATTAAAAAATAAAGTTTGGCAAGTTCATCTGAAGCTACGGGGAATCGGCAAGAGGCAAGGAAACATCTGTCATAAACGTACAAAATGGCGAACGGTACCTATTTTACCAAGTAAAATTGAAAATACAAAGGTAACTGACAATACCAACGCCACTGGATAAATCAATATCAGTCAATTGACGAAGGCACGCGCTTGCCAATAAGAAGTCAGCTTTCCATAAAAATCAGCAATTATGTAATTTGGAGGGTGTGGTAATTATGGTTTTCGTACAACGCTGCCAGAGCTTGCAGAAGCCCATAACAAACTTGGAAAAGTGTTCATCTTTTAATATTCATAATTTGAAAAAATAATGCTCATAGAAAAAATCCAGGGAAACAAGCACATTAAAGAATTAACGTTTAATCATACTGTTAATATTGTTAATAATAAAAAGTCCCTTTTCTAATTATTATAACTACATACTTAGCACTTTAGCTTTTTCATAGTTAAACGTGGCAATATCGAGTGTATTCCTTTCACGGCTTCATATAGACTTGCCAAAGTATACAACAAGATTCATTTGAAGCAAAACTATTTGTACAGTAAAAATACCTTGCCATAAACCTTTGTGCTGATTGAACTGTTCCAAAAATCCATAATTTACTCTTCCCCAATTCTCCACGACTACATCAAGAGTAACATTATCATACGACTCTGAACCAAGATTAAGAAAAGAATCTTTCTTCTTCCAAAATCCAAAACCATCAATATCATCCTTCGATTCTAAGATTTTATTTTTCAACGTCCCGTTTATTAACACCAGTGCCGTATCACAAACTCTTCCTCCAATTTTTAAAGTTGAGTTCGCCGGAATAAACATATTAGATTTTCTGTAAATTATATAACCATGACTTTGTCCTGAATTATTATTTAGTGGTAACAATTCCATTGGTACTAAATCACCGATGGTTATGTGAACACTCTGTTTAATAATATCTTCTAGTGATAATTCTCCAACAATATCAATATCTGGGTATTTTGTACGATTACGTAACTTTGGCATTGGAGGTTGATTTATTTTCAATGTATTATATTTAGAAATTAATTCTTTTGCTATAATATATTTATCCGTATAATCACCAGCTTCTGAAATCGGTGCATCGTAGTCGTATGTTGTTACTATGGGTTGGAATCCTTCAAAAATAATAAAAGATTATTACATTGGAACGTAGCAGATCCAGAGCTGGCAACGGAAGAGCAAAAGGAGTGGACAAAATAGCAGCAGATGTTAAAGTATGGCGAGGAACCGCTCCAGAAGACAATATTTAAAATGATACAACAAATTTGGGAAAGAAATAAAATGCCAAGCGAATGGAACACTTGAATAATAACATAAAAAAGGAGATAAGGAAGTCTGCAAAAACTTATAGACCAATAATTCTAGTTAATACCACTTACAAACATCACAGGAGCCTTGAGAACAACACCAACCACGGCAATGGAACTAATTACTGGTCTGACCCCTCTGGACCTGTACGTCAAGGAGGTTGCGTTAATGGCCATGGTACGATTGCGCACAGCTGGTGTAAACCCCAAAGTAAGAGTGGGCCAATTGAGGCTAAGCCTATGGCAAGAAGCGTTTACTGCGCTACCTTTGCTGCAGGCAACAAATTATGCAATTGAACCCAGGATTGTGTTTAATAAACCCGGCTGGACTAAACATTTTAGGACCCAGTGACACCTACGGCCTAACGACTTCGACAATTGTGGAGCTAGCCAAACGTTACACCCATGCTCAATCCCTTAAGAGATGGGATAGAATCAAAGGATTCCAGTCTTGCTAGGATCACCCTGGGCGACCCTGGGAAGCTGGCGCCGAAGAAGTATTTGACGATGACCAGGAAAAACCTACGTTTAACAGTAGGATTTATGACTGGCCACTGTCAACTAAGGAAACACCTCCGTACTATGGGACTAGTGGACACACCGCTATGCAGGATGTGTGAACAGGAAGATGAAATTGTCAGGCATGTCTTATGCGAGTGTCCGGAGTTATGGTCGATAAGAGAGTGTGTGCTCGGTGATTCTTGGTCTATACCTGCAGATATATAGGAGATGTCTCCTAGTGACCTGTCCACCTTCCTGAGAAGGACAGGATGGACGATATACAGATATCACCTACAAAATGCTTGTATACATATTAAATCAAAAACTGAATGCATACACACAGAAAAAAATAGGCAATACACACCATATCTTCTGTGCTTCTCCTTTATGGCCATGACATAAACCTTTTAACTTCCAACAACATGCAGCAGTATTCCTGGAGAAACTAATGAAGATGATAGTGAGAACAAAGAAATCACTCTCTAAATGTCTCTTATTCTTTTTTGGAAAGTGTATGAGAAAAAATGTATAGTAATGGATCATCGAATAGCAAATATCAAACTCACCTTTGTTATCTATCTCAACCACAGACTTATTTTTCAGCTCAGCGCCATTCATAAACCCCCAATTAGTACCACCATGAAACATATAAAAATTAACAGAAGCATTAAAAGCCAGTATTTTCTCAAGGACCTTCTTAAATTCTTCAGCGGATCTAGTATGGTGTTTATCTGTCCAATGATCAAACCATCCTGTCCAATATTCCATGACCATTAGAGGTTTGTTCGGTTGGAACTGCTTCAAAAGAAGTAGTTCTTTCACAGGCTCCGTTTGAAAATTCGCAGTAGCTAAAATCCCAGGAATGGTACCGGAAAATCCATTAGAGGGAGTATCAGAAGTGAATAGAAGTTCGACTATCCCGTTTTCTCGTAAAATGTTCTTTAAAATTTGAAGATAGTTGGTGTCTACAGGGTGTATACCATCATCGGTGTTGCCGTATTCATTTTCTATTTGTACTGCTATTATAGGTCCTCCCTTGGTGAATTGTAACGGTGTTATTAGTTGAAGTAACTGCTTGAAATATCGTTCGACAAATTTTATAAATACTTTGTCGCTAGTTCTTACCTATAACAATGTTGTATATCGTAATTTAAGCTGAGTGATCGAAATAATTTACCTTAATTCCTTTATATCTCAGTAACCAGCTTGGTAATCCCCCAAACTCCCATTCTGAATCTATAAAAGGACCAGGGCGTAATATAACAAACAAATCCTCTTCTTTAGCTAACTTTAAAAAATCTACAATGTTTAAAAACTCCTCAAAATCACTTTTACCTGCACCAAAATCAAAACTGTTATTTTGGAACTCGTGAAGATTCCAAGGTATGTAAGTTTCGACAGCTATCAACCCCGCTGCTCTATATTTCTTTAATCTGTCTCTCCAATACAATTTAGGCACTCGAAAATAATGTAGTGCTCCACTGAATATTGTTATGTTTTTATTATTAAGCGTAAAATATGTGTTACTATCACTTAATCCGGTTTGAATGCCGTTTTTTGTGTAGTATTCATATAAAGTAGGTAAATGAGTCACTGTGTTTACTAATATAAGTAAATTAAAAATTATTAATGCTGTTAACATGATTTACAAAGTTTATATGTGCAATGTAACAGCTTAAGGCTAGAAAAAAAAACTGTTAAAGCGATAAAGTGTTATCATTTATGTTTACAATTGGAAATTTTTGTAACGTCGTATTAAAGATGTAAGAAGTATAGGGAAGATTAACGAACTAATAAACGATTATATTTTTATTTATTAAACATACACTAATTAAAGAATCATTCACGTACTTCATGTATTAAATCCTCAGTAAACTTGACTGATTTAGCTGGTACAAAATGTTCAAACACCAAAATATCATTCGATCCTTTTCTAAGTAGAGGTGCTGGTAAATATGCACTTTGTTGAGGTCCTAGTGTTAAATATCGAGTCAAAACGAAATCATTGACAATTACAAAACCTTTACGCCAATCTCTCATGTCTATATACGTATCCTTGGGTTCTTCTATATTCAATGTGGCTTTGTATAATTTAGGTCCGTTGGTAAAGGTCGGTTTTTGCCAATTTGTTAATTTTTTTATAGAATTTTTATCAAATTGCAGCGGTATGGCTTCGTTAAATTGTACTACGTCTTTGTTTATTAGTACATTACCCTGCCAAATTCCTTTAAATTGGTTAAATTGTTGTAAGTATCCGTAATTTACTCTTCCCCAATTTTCAACTACGAGCTCTAGAGTTGCGTTTTTATAGTCCTGATTTCCCAGATTTAAAGTTGAATCTTTCGCTCTCCAGAATCCAAAATTATCTAAATCTGCTTTTTCGGTTAAAATTTTGTTCTTCAACTCTCCATTTATTAACACAAGGACAGTGTCACATACCCGTCCCTCAATTTTCAAAACCGAATTCTTAGAAATATTGATATTTGTTTTTCTATACACAATATAACCATATGATTGACCGGAATTATTATTTATATTTAACGACTCCATTGGTAGCATTTTTTCAATTTGTATTGACAGACTTTGCTTTAAGATTTCACTCAAAGATAGTTCTCCAATAATTTCTATGTTAGGGTAGGCAATTCTTTTAAATATCTCAGGCATTGCGGGTATTTTTATTTGCAATTTATTGTGTTTGGAAATTATTTCTTTGGCTTTATAATATTTATCTGTATAATCTCCAGCTTCTGTTAATGGTGCATCATAATCATAACTTGTTACATCTGGTTGAAATCCTGAAAACAATATAATACACGTGAGAGGAAAGATAAGAGCAGGTTTAATTTTTGAAAACAAATCGTTATCTCTTTTCAAAGTGGTTATATTTAATTGAAATTCAGTATTTTCTTATAATAAAGATAAAAAAATAATCTTCTGATTCTTCAAACCGATTTGGAAGCTCTGCATTATCTAAATTTATATTTTAATACTGGTTATTTCAATATTGCAGTATAAATTTATTTCTCGTATTTTACTCTTGTTATTCTAAATGTAGAAGTGCATGGTTTCCAGATACATATCTTTATACAGGGTGCTCGAAATATTCGGAGCATATTGAATTAGTGTATGTCCTAAGTACGGGCCTGTAATAACATTTTTTAGTGGTATATACTCGTAAACATACAAACTCAATTGAATTTCTAGGATGTTTCTCTTCTATGCGTTAAATAGATTTAATTTCAAGCTAAAAAATAAAAGAAAACCTCTCCGATACCCAAAACGTGCATAAATTATTACTTTGACGGTAAATTTTTGGTAGTAAAATTGTCTGCGGAAAAATAAAAAGGGCATATGTAGATTCGATATTTTATACTCTTTCCAATTATGAAGATCAATTTAAAAAAATCTATATACAGGGTACTGTTTTTTTAGGAAAGACGAACTTTGAAATTTTTTGTTAAGCCGGACCTGCATTATCTTTTTGGAGACGCTTTTGATAGAGTTTCCAGGTAATAGTTATTACGTGTACCAAATTTCAAGATAATATACAGGGTAACTCGGGAAGTTATGAGGTTCGAAAGAAATAGGATAAATTTATAAAACACTTTGTATCTCGGTTATAAAGTGCAGAATAAACATTAAATATAGATTTTTGGAAGCACCAAAGTGATCCCCATATACAGTTGAAGTTAGGACCTTTCCCAATGAAACACCCTGTATCATTTTCCCAAATATTTGAAACTAACAACACCTTCTTTTCAACAAAAATATATAGTGTGTACAAACTACCGTGATTTGCTATTTTTTTCGATAGCTGATAAGTTTAAATAGCAAATTCTATTGCTTTCCGCACACACTGTATAAATCTATCGTTGATAAATAAAAAATTATCAATAAATATGTAAAATTACCTTCATTGTCAGTAGCTGTAATCGCCTTGTTCTTTAAATTAGCTCCGTTTAAAAACCCCCAGTTAGTACCACCATGGAACATATAAAAATTAACAGAAGAACCGAAATTCAATATCCCTTCTAGTACGTCTCCAAAGTTCTCAGCTGTTCTAGTATGATGCTTCTCAGCCCAATGATCAAACCAACCAGTCCAATATTCCATTACCATCAAAGGTTTGTCGGGTTGAAATTTTTTTAAAAGTCTCAACTCTTCAGATGGTTCATGTTGAAAGTTGGCAGTAGCTAATACTCCTGGTAAAGTACCATGGAATCCATTAGAAGGAGTATCTGATGTAAAAAGCAATTCTACAACACCGTTTTGTTGTAAAATGTCTTTGATTGCTTCCAAATATTTTTGATCGACTTTATTAACGCCATCGTATACATTCCCGTACTCGTTTTCAATTTGAAAAGCTATGATGGCTCCTCCTTTGGTAAATTGAAGCGGACAAACGATTTCGAGAAGTTTTTTAAAATACCTTTCAACAAGTTTCATATACTGCGGATCATTCGTTCTTATCTTAATCCCCTCGTATCTTAGAAGCCAGGAAGGGAGTCCACCAAAATCCCATTCTGCACAAATATACGGTCCTGGACGAAGAATAACGAGCAGGTCTTCTTCCTTAGCCAAGTTAATGAACTCGGCAATGTGAAGGAAATCTTGAAAATCACTTCCCCCACTGCCGAAGTCGTAAGCGCCATCTTGATACTCGTGTAGATTCCACGGAACGTATGTTTCGACGGCGATTAAGCCGGCTGCCCGGTATTTTCTTAACCTATCTTTCCAATATTCTCTGGGGACTCGAAAATAATGTAAAGCACCACTGTAAAGGACAATGTCTTTGTTGTTTAGAGTAAATTGATGTTTACTATCACTAAGGCCGGATTTGATTCCTTCTTCTGTGAAATATTCGTAGAGAGTTCGTAATTTCGCCGTATCTTTCGCCATAGTTGTTGTTATAAACTAACTAAATTATTTTAGCAGTGCGCAAGACAGACCAGAGATAATGATATACACAAGACTGACTTTCATTACGTGTGACGTGTATTTATAAAAGCATGGTGGGAAAAGCAAAGAAACTAAGTTGAGTAACTTGAAATACGGGGGATATGAAAAATGTTCGTTAATAAAAGCAATAGAAAATTGTATATTCTGCGAAGGAGCATTCTAAGTTTATCGTACTGTGAAGATACCACTCGCTGCTAGAAATTGTTCCAGCTCAAGCGCCGAATTTTGTGATTACATAGTCCAGTAAATGGAGGGAAAAAGCTCCTGAAAAGTCCCTGAAGACTTCCCTTTTAGGCTCAATTTGTAGGTCACGGCAGGTGTTTTTATACGAGAAAAAGCTTAACGCGATTGAGTTTACGGAAGGGGAGGAAAATGGCACCCTAAACCCGTGAAAACGGGTTTCTCGCTTATATCTGGCTCAATATGCGAATTAGAGAATTTTTCTTCGGATAAAAAATTAAGATGTGTTATTTTCTACAAAAATGGTCCCCATAATTTATTTCGAAAATTCGATAGTCATCGAGATAATGACACCTAAAAGTCTCCTCATTTCAACTGCTGCTCTGCCTGTAGGAATTCTGCTGTATATGCAGGGCGCGGACGAATTGTTCCATAACTCGGCAAAAAATTGACATTTCTCGATGATTCAAAAATCATCGCAATGGGAAGACTCGCAACTATCATTCCATGTGATTTGCAGTTCGTTCGTATTTGACAAAAATATTTTAAAAAGCGGTCAAAGTTTTTTTCCACAAGTTTTTTAGACCATTATTGGTCTCAAACTCAGTTTCTTTTTATGCCGATGACACAAAAATATTTGCTAACCCTTTAAGAGACCATCTCACCCTCCAAACCGACCTACACACTATACAGCGGTGGTGTTTGGACTGGTTGCTTCCCCTGAATATTGATAAATGTAATGTACTCCACATTGGCAAGACCAATTCCAATTTATCATACAACTTAAATGGGCAGTTACTAAATACGGTTACCAGCCATGATGACCTAGGCATCTTAGAGAACTCAAATTTATCGTGGAGAAACCGCGCGAAATCCAGACTCTATCTGATACAAAAATCGTTCTCTGGAGTGTCACTTGAAACTTACTGTAAACTGTACAAATGTTACGTGAGTCCTATTTTAGAATATGCGGGTCCTGTGTGGTATCCTGATCTTATTGGCGACCAAGTTTTATTAGAAAACGTGCAAAGGAGGGCTACTAGACTTGCATTCGGTCGCGTAAGGCCTTCCTATGAGGAGCGACTGACTGGGGCAAATCTCATCTCGTTTCAAGACCGTCGACTTCGGAGAGACTTGTTATTATGTTATAAAATCATTAAGCACAAATTTGGTGATCTTCAATCTATGTTTCTATTCAACACTGTTCTTAGACTGAGAGGTCACCCATTTAAACTTAAGAAGGAGTCCTTTAGATCCCGAGTAAGACAGCACTTTTTACCAAACAGAGTGTTTGATGTCTGGAACAATCTTCCTGATGATGTTGTTGACGCACCATCAGTTAACGCATTTAAGAACAGGATTGATAGACTTCTATTTAATAGTTAATAGTGCGCATTGTTGAATTTATTATTTATCTGAATTTGTTTTATTTATATCTTTTTTCGCTGTATAGTTGTTGCGGTTATTCCTGAAAACTACGATTTTGTTACTTATTGTTAATTTGTCATTAATTATGTTTATAGGCGTTTAAGCACTTATTTATGTTCTCAGATCATGGGCTTCATAGGTACTTACCTCAGCCCTTATTTCTATTGTAATAATAATAATAATAATAATTTGTTCATATTTTTTTTCAAAAATAGTCTTATATCCTATTTTTTTAATAATGGAACCCTAGGAGGTCTTGAATAATCTCAGAGATTTTTTTAATATCTTTCTTGCGTTTTTATTAAAAAATTGATTTGTTTATTTATATTTTTCAGCCGGTTTCGGAGATCTGTACAATCTGTGGAACAAGCGCGATTTAAAAACTTGTCATCCTATTATATTGCTTTTCAATGCACATCATTTTAAAGCTTAGAGTGTCTAGTTTTCAAATGTACTTTTTGATTTCTAATAAAATCCAATCATTTTCCAGAAATCAGAGAAATTGATCACACCGGTGAAAACCGGACTTTTTTTAAAATAAATCAATAAAACGATTCAATTTTTTATCAAAACGCAAGAAATATTTTAAAAAAACTTTTGAGATCATTCAAGACCTCTTAAGGTTCCATTATAAAAAAAAATTAGGTTAAAGGACTATTTTTTAAGAAAATATGAACAAATTAATGAGATAGTCTCAAAATCTTGTGGGAAAAAAACTTTGACCGCTTTTTTAAATATTTTTGTCAAGTACGAACGAGATGCAAGTCACATGGAATGATAGTTACGAGTCTTCCCATTGTGATGAACTTCGAATCATCGGAAAATGTCAATTTTTTGTCGAATTATGGAACAATTCGTCCGCCCGCTTACAAGTTAAAGGCTTGCGCGCACTTACCGGCAACAGCCGGAAACGGAACGGGCCACGGCGGCCGGCAATTTTACCTGGGTATCGCGCACTGGTCGGTAAAAAATTTTTGCCAGTCATAGGTCGCTTGTCGGTTATTAGCCATGGATTCAGACACTCTAAATAAAATAATTATAATAAGTTTACTGTGCGAAGAAGAGGAAAAACAAAATTCTGTTGAACAAAAAAGAAAAAGAGAATGGATTAATGACATTTGTACAAAGAGGAAAACTGAAAGTGAATTTGCCACTTTATTTCCCCAGCTAGTAGACCAAGAGGAGAATTTTTTTCAATATTTTCGAATGAGCTATGAAAACTTTCAGGAACTTTTAACCATTATAAAACCTGATCTGACATTTCAAAATAATACGTTTAGAAACTCCATTCCACCAGCAGAACGGTTAGCAGTGACTCTAAGGTAAGTTATTATTATTAATTAGGTAGTATTACTGCTGTTTTCATGTCTTTACTATTCTTAGTTAATAGATATTTATTTGCAACATTTACATTTAATTGAAAATTATGCTTTTATTTAAATTAAAGAAAAATCTACTCAACCTAACCTAATCAAAGTGGTTGAGTAGAGTGTTTATTCGGGACTATTATTTAAATGGGTGCATGAAATCTGTATTTTTCTTAAATTTCTGATTTTAGTAATTTATTTTTGTTAACAATTCATACAATTCCGGGTACTCACTACCAAAAATATTAATTTTTCGTCATCGATTTTTTCCGTTTCGTCTTCCAAAATCAGCGCGCACTTCTCCGCATCACGACGGAACGGGATTTCCGTCGACGGCGGACCGGGCTGTTGCCGTCCGTTGCCGAGTAGTGAGCGCTGTTTCGTTTGAATACCAGGTAAAGATTAAAGCGAACATTCCACCGGGTACGGCGCTGCACGCTGCATTGACGGAGCGGCAAGATGCGTCGCTGCATAAATTTTAAATTACATAGTGGCTTATGGGAATGATTCCACCGAATCCGTTGCAGCAAAGTCAATGCAGCGCAGTACGGCGCATCGCTGCGTGCAGTGATTTCGGCATCAGTTGAAATTTTTCACCGTACGCGACGGACCGAAATATGGAAGAAAAATTAATTGTTGCTGTCGAAAGTCATCCTGTCCTGTACGACAAAAGTTTAAAAAATTATAAAAGTGCAAATAGGCGTGACTATGCCTGGAAGGAAGTTGCCAAAAATTTAGATATAAAGGGTAAGAATATTTATCAATTAACTAGGTGAATTTTTATTATATCATATTAAATAACTAGAAATGTAAATTGAAATAAATAATTTTAATGTGTAATTGCATCATACTGCCAAGGAACTTCGCCAGCAGGTGACATAAACCAATCTGCATAAGCATTACGAATATCTAATGCCTGTCTTCCCGGTCTAGAATATTGATGTTTTTCTCGTTGCGTTGCAACGTTTTGTACAGATGTAGACGTAAACTTGGAAATATTCTGATTGTTTCCAGTATCTAATAAATAATTGTGAAGTGTGCAACATGCAACTACTATTTCATTAGCAAATTCAACGTTAACTTCGCTGCGTTTTAGTAATATTCTCCATGTATGTGCAGTTATACCAAAAGCGTTTTCGACGACTCTCCTCGCTCTGGATAACCGATAGTTATAGATTCTTTGACGTTCAGTTAAGTTCCTTCCAGGAAATGGTCGTAATATATTTTCTTTCAATGGGAATGCTTCATCTGCAACTAATACTAAAGGGAAAGAAGTTTCTGTGAACGGAAGATCTTGATTTTCTGGCAAATTCAAATTTTTATCGTTCATCAACCATGATTTTCCAAACGAACAGTTAGCAAAAATTCCACCATCGCTGTTTGATCCATACGACCCAACGTCTATCATTATATATTTATAATTGGCGTCAACAACGGCCATTAATACAATCGAGAAACCTCCTTTGTAATTAAAAAAATTTGATCCTGAATTTTTGGGGGCAAATATGTGAATATGCTTGCCGTCGATGGCACCCACACAATTTGGAAAATTCCATTTTTTATAAAAATCGTTTCGTATTTCATTCCATCTTTCTTTGTTCACTCTTGAAATGTGTAACGGCATAACTATATTTTTTATAGCAATGCAGGTTTCCTTGACTTTTTTATTCACAGTTGTTTCTCCTAGGCGAAAACTAAATGCAATAGATCTGAAAGACATGCCAGTTGCCAGATATCTGGAAAGAAAAAAATTTTAATATTAAAAAAAATCTGTTCTGTTACTTCTGGATGTTTGTTCTTCAAAAATAACAAGAAGTACCAAACAATAAATTCCGTTTTTCAGATTCTGACGTTGAAGGGCTCGAAAATATTGAAAAAACATGGAGAACTCTACGTGACGCCTTCATCAAAAATTACAGGTCATCCAAAAGTGAGAAAAGCGGATCAGCTGGAGGAAAAAGAAAGAAATGGGTATTTTATGATCAACTTCTTTTCCTAACCCCCTTCATCGATTTTAAGGAAACCATTGGAAATTATAACAGTGCCCAAAAAGAGGAATGCACATCTAAAGAGGAAGGAAACGTAAAGGAAAATTACGATGAAGATATTTTTATCGAACAAGCTAAAACAAGTCAAGAAACGTCAATTTTAGATGAACGCGAAACGTTAGCCACTCCGACGACTTCTACTGCTACTTTAGCAACTAAAAAACTACATAATAAACAAAAAATAAAAGAAAAACCAGCCAACATAACTGATGCTGAGCTTTTAGAAATAATTTCCAAAAAAGACGACTCGGATGAACAGTTCATGTTGAGCTGCGTGCCTACACTGAAGCTGTTGAGCCCGAGAGATAATTGTTTCGCTCGGATTCAAATACAAAATTTACTTTTTAATTTAGCTTTTGGAGAAAGCAGACCATCGACGAGTGGCTCCAATTTTAGTCGGCCATCATCTAATTTAACCTATACGCCAATGAATGAAGACTCCACTTCAACACAATTTGATAACAACAGTTTTATGGAAGATACCGCGAATAATTTTTATAATTTGTAAAACCGATTTAAATAATAAAGATTTAAAATCTTAAAATGAAATTAATTTAAATTTTAAGTGTTATTTACCTTAATGTAACAGCCAATCTTTCTCTTGATGAAATAGCATCTCTAAAATTAGTATTTTCTTTGCTAATTGCATTTTCCAACAATCTATGCAAATTGTTGAACTGATCGAAATTCATTCTGAAGTATTGAAAATATCTTTGCGGATATTCTTCTAGTTCTTGGCAAAGCCGGTGATATTCACCACATTCCAACCTGCTTGTATTCAGGGGATGGACCCAATAGCTAGCTCGTCGTCTTCTTCTCCTTAATAAAATGGCTAACGCTATTTTCTTTTTGTTCAATACCATGTTAATTCGAAAGAGACCGAAAGAATACTGCACATTGCTGCACTAGGTGGAATGATATTCAACAAGACTCTACTGCTGCAGCAAGTGACGCTGTGATGATACGCCAATGCAGCGTGCCGTGCCGTACCCGGTGGAATGTTCGCTTAATTCGTGGTCCGTAGCGGTCCGGGCTGCTGTTGCCGGCAGAGCCGGTCTAGTGCGCGCGAGTCTTAATGCATAGACAGGAGAATTCCCAAAGGCAGAGCATCAGCAGCTGAAATGAGGATACTTTTGGGCCTCATTATCTCGATAACTATCAAATTTTGGAAAACAATTATGAGAACCACTTTTGTAGATAATAAGACAATCTTCGTTTTTTATCCGAAGAAAAATTCTCTATTTCGCATATTTAGCCAGATATTGGCGAGAAACCGTTTTCCAGGGTTTAGGGAGCCATTCCCCACCCCCCCCTTAACGTAAACTCAATCCATTTAAGTTTTTTTTCGTTTAAAAACACCTGCCATGACCTACAAATTGAGCTCAAAGTGAAGTTTTCAGCGACTTTTCAGGAGCTTTCGATATTTTCCGTTGTTCAGTTACTGGACCTGACAGCATAGTGTGACCCGAGCTTTAACGTATTTTGGTTCAAGGCTTGAGTTTCTAGTTTCTAGTTCACTCCACTCAACACCACCATGAATAAAGATAAATTTCTTAATATAGATCAAAATCGATTGAATTTTTAATATGAAAGATTAGATAGATCAATTTATCTATCTATATATATATATATATATTTTTCATAAACGTGTGTATTTAGTTGCAATCAATTATGGCGTTGGCTGGGGTAAACGTAACTGATTTACCCACTAATTATGGGTACTACACATCAGGAGGGATCCAGGAAGGGCTTACCACAGATAAGCCAAACTTTTACCTCAACAACAAGGAAATTTTTGTGTACAGTGGAGCGATGCATTATTTTCGAGTACCTAGAGCCTACTGGAGAGATAGATTGAGGAAAATGAGAGCTGCTGGTCTTAATACTGTTGAGACTTACATCCCATGGAATCTGCATGAGCCAAAATCTGGTATGTATAGTTCGTTCCAATACCATTTTATGACTGATCAAAGACCAAAGCCCTCAGCATAGGTCGTTTATTCGAAAAGCGAAAAGATAATGCCTAATCGTATGATTATTTTACAACTGAAATGTTTAGCTGGTAAAATGAATATTTGGGAGTAATCTTTTTGGGTTAAGGACTAAATATCCCTTCAAAAATATCTCTTCGCATTCCACATTAGAAAGTATTGGATGG
Source organism: Galerucella pusilla (assembly GCA_910591695.1). NCBI lineage: Eukaryota > Metazoa > Arthropoda > Insecta > Coleoptera > Chrysomelidae > Galerucella > Galerucella pusilla. The sequence goes on along the minus strand of CAJUYI010002954.1, from coordinate 5,769 downwards.
GAGGGATTAATGCATTTGTAATGCACATCAAGTTATTCAAGAAGGGGAAGGGAATATAATAATTGGATTCACCCTTCTTAAACCAAGTAATATACTTGTATCTTGTCTCAGATATATTTTCAGTTGAGGATATTCTTGAACAGGATTTTATTGGCTGAGGATATATTTGGACGGGGTTTTTTTGGCAGGATATTTTTGACAGGATATTTTTGGACAGGATATTCAGTCGTGATACAATTTTTTTATCTATTTGTGGATATAAAACTAAGAATGTGACGTCTTCAATATTTATTTTGAAACTATGGCAAAAGCGAATGGAAACGTTAAAAAAATGATAAGGAAGATCCAAAAAGAAGAAGAAATCTCTTTACTTTTTATTAGCTAATGCTTGTACTTTTGTTTTAAAGGTGAGTTCGATTTTGGAGATGGTGGAAACGACATGTCAGACTTTCTACACTTGGAGGAATTCCTAAAAATCGCACAAGAAGAAGATCTATTCACAATCATTCGATCTGGACCATTCATTTGCGCTGAATTTGAATTCGGTGGACATCCAAGCTGGCTTTTGAGAGACGACACTATCGAAATGAGAACCACTAATCCTGTTTATGTTAAGCACGTTACTAACTTTTTCAATGTACTTCTACCAATTTTGGCTGCGTTTCAATTTACCAAAGGAGGTTCAATTATTATGTTTCAAGTGGAAAATGAGTACTCGATTTCTGGTAAACACGATTTGGAATATTTGAAGACTCTCAGAACTTTGATGCTCGATAATGGTAAGTTTTTATTCACTATCAACAATAAACTTATCATCATAATTATCAATTTTCGTTATTTTTTTACAAGGATATTCAAACTGGAAAAGTTATGCAATTTTTTTCATGAATTTAAATGGTTTTAAGCAATTAAGAGCAGATATTATTCAAACCTTGAGCTTTCACGAATAATTATAAGTTTAATTTTTCGACTAATATGAGTCACAGCTGGAATTTATCGACAAAAGAATCAACTTAATTTTATCTAGCGTTTCATAAAGAATAGTTTTAACGGGAGACATCTTGTGGTTGCAGCGACCGGTCTCCACCTATCGCTTTTAGAAGAACTAATAGACGCTAACTGTAATTTTGAAAGGGAAACTGTAACTTAGGTGTACCTAAGATTACGGCAACGGTATATATCTTCTCTTCTAGGTCTCTGCAATTTTAGGCTTTTATAGTTGTTTAGTCTCTTGTGTTTTTGATACCCATGTTTAGTTTTTGTTTAAAATTGTTGTTGCGACTTTTTTATTTTATCTGAAACCCCGAAAATGTAACACTTTGTAATACACTTCAACAATTTTAGGTATAGTGGAGCTACTGGTAACGGCGGATAATCCGGACAAGGGTACCTACGGTACCCTACCAGAACTTTTCTTAATGACAGGTAACTTTGACACCGATCCAAAAACAAACTTGGATTTGCTTAAGAAAATACAACCAAATCGACCTACTATGACCATGGAATTCTGGGGAGGATGGTTCGACTATTGGGGAGAGTTACGTAGTAATAATAAATCCGTTGATGTTTTTAAATATAACTACGAGGAGATACTGAAATATCCTGCTTCGGTGAATATTTATATGTTCCATGGAGGTACTAACTTTGGCTTTTTGAACGGTGCTGAAAATTTGAGTTTTGATGATTGGGAGACAGGTGGGTGAATATTTTATTGAATTTCATATGATTGGATCGATTATATATATAGTGGAGTCAATGAATACATAAAACAGGCAATCTTCGGAAGTCCACAAGAACAGCTCCGATTTTGATGTTTTTTTTTTCAAAATTTTGTCTTTTTTATATTCCTTAAAATCAGAAACCTCTTGGAGCGGGGACGGAACTATTTATCTTGTTTAAACAATATCTGTGATATTTATGCACAAAAAAAGTTCTTTGTTCTGACAATATTAAAAGATTGTGGTTTGGACTTAGAGTTTTATTGAACCTCGTTTGTTTCAAAAACCACATTTGAGATATGGATGAACTCTTAGAACCTATTTTTATTTCTGCTATTACCTAAAAGTTTCTCTTTCGTTTTGTTTAAAGGCATGTCTTCTTCAAATAAATAATCAATGGAAGTATTGTCGATATATCTACGATTTCTCTCGGACACTTCAGTTCCATCATTACTATATCCATCAAATACAACTTTAACATCAGTGCCATAATTATCACGTAAATATCTAATATACCTACTCTGTTGACAAATATCTGCAAATTTTTTATTTCTTCCCATTTTAATCTAAGATTCCATCATTCCATGCTTTCTATGGCCGGCTTCTCGTCAGTTTCTGGATTGATCTTGCTCCCCATATCCTCTTGACTTGCTTATTGTTGTTCATTCTTGCCATATGCCCAAACCATCTTAGTTGCTATCTTCCTATACAACTTAAATATCTATCCAATTTCTAATTCATTTCTTATATTTTAATTTCGTTTTCTATCTCTTTTTGTTATTCCCTCTATGCCCCTTAGAAATTTCATTTCGTCAGTTCGATTAACTTTCCATAAATGCGCCGCATGATCCCACTGCTCAAGAAGCTTTACAAAAATCCCTGTTCTATCTGTTGTTCCTGTCTAAGCAGCGCCAACTGTTACATTCAATTCATTCCAGTATATTTGCAGATTCTTGGTTCAAAGTATTTTTTCCTTTTTGTATTTATTTAAGCTTATGATTCTCTTATACTTCAAATATTTCTTATTTTCACAGTTCCTCACTCACATCCTAGTTTCCTATCCGATCTCTTCATTTTAAACCTCCACTCTTCGCAAATATTTCACTCTTATTTCCTTACTTACAAATAAAATTTGCCAATAAGCTTATTGGGCCAGTTTTACTAGCAGAGTCTTAAATTTGTCAGTCATTTTAACATTGTTGCTTTGATGTGAATTTCAGATTACCACTCAATAACTTCAAGCTATGAATATATCGCCCCGCTCGACGAAGCTGGTGATTATACCGACAAATATTGGGCAGCAAAAGAACTACTTGAAAAGTACAATCCAATCAAAACTGCCTTACCAAGTGTACCAGAAGCACCCAAGAAAACTGCTTACGCCAGTGTAACAATAGAAAAAGAAATATTTCTGTACAACATGTTACAGTCTATAACACCAGTTTCCAGCACAAACGTCGTTGCAATGGAAAAGTTAGACGTGAATGATGGAAATGGACAGAGTTTCGGATATATCGTGTATAGAAAGACAAATATTGATATTCCAGCAAATGGTTTCCTTAAAATCGAAGGAAGAATTTGTGACACAGCCATGGTGTTAGTGAATGGTATATTAATTTCACCTTGGTTGCAAAAATCAGCTGATTTAGACGGTTTTGGAACGTCTAGAATAGTAGATTCAACATTGTTGTTAACAGAAGAAGCTATCAACGGAGCAACGATAGATATAGTCGTTGAAAATTGGGGTAGAGTTAACGTAGGGGTTTATAAACAGTTTAAAGGAATATGGCAAGGCAACGGAATCAAATTGAACGACGAATACATCCAAGACTGGACGATTTATCCTCTGGAATTCAAATCATCTTGGACAAATAGTTTATCAGGCTGGAGTGACATTGTATCTAATTCTGTAGGTCCAGCAATGTACAAAGGAAGCTTGCAGATCAGTGGAACTCCTGAGGATACTTTTGTGTATATGGAAAAGTGGATTAAAGGGATTGTTATTGTAAATGGATTTGTTATTGGTAGATATGCCAGGATGGGACCAATCCAAACACTCTACCTACCAGCTCCTTTATTAAAACAAGGAAATAACGAAATTGTTGTTTTTGAACATTTCCAATCATCTGGCACTGTAGATTTTACTAACCAACATGTATACAATAGTTACTAATTAAAATCTGTTTATAATTAGCGAGTTTTATTGAGAATATAGGTTAGGTGTGTGGTGAGTGGGTCTATAAGGCACTCCACGGCGACTCGCAAGAGTCTAATGTGGCTCACACATATTCAGAATTCACCAAACAAATTCAACTTCTTTACAAAACCGATTAGTTTATTTGGTGAATGATATTTTAGGTCCGAGGGCGAGAGAGAGAGAGAGAGAGACCCTGCCAAACATCAGATACCTGATGTGGACACAAATTAGTCCAAGCGACGAATGAAAATAGTTATTTGTGTATTAAGAGCGGAAAGTGATACTTTGCGACGCGTAGCGGAGCGCGGGCAATCTGCCGAAAGCGGCAACGCACTTTCTGCTCGAATTGCACACAAGAATTTTTCTACGATCACCTTATTTTTAAACAAATAATTTAAAAAAACATGAAAAGTACACTTTATTAGAATGTGATGTTGAAAACATGTAACAATTACTTATTATTTTTATTTATTGAGAATGTTGGTGACTTCTTTGCTTTATAACCCACTGCTTCTAACTTCAAAAATGCAATCAGTTTAGTGTATTTACTGATGTTAATATCATTTTTTACTTGCAAAGTGCTTCGAAGCATCGAATATTGTGACCACAAGGTTGAAGATTTTAGAGTTTTGGATTTTTCGCCAAAATAAGTCAGCAATACATTTACATATTTTTTAATTTTCTTTGAGCGGCACCAATCCATGAAAATATTGTATTGTTTTTCGTATTTATCTCTGGATTTAGTTGGCAGAAGATTAAGAGTAATATTTATAGCAAAATCTGCTATATTTGGAGGTGTTTGAAAATTCACTGTCACTATCCATTTTTCAAACAGCTATTTATAAACAGACAACTTTTTTATAAACTAAGGCCCGGTCTTTGCAAGTCTGAATAAAGTTGTAAATAATATATATTCATCAAATAAGCACCAAATTCGTCTTTCCAATATTGGATAATTTATATTCGCAGAATATATAGCATTATCCTACAGTTAAGTTATTAGGAGGTATAAGTTCGAAATAAAATGGTTCGGGTTGTGAATAACAACCGACTGATGCCGATTAACTACGAATTGAGCTTTTCTCTTCTTAAAGTGTGGGCGATTCTAACCTAGTTTAAATAAAAACTGTCACATTTATTTTGAAATGGATATTTTTGATGATTTCGAGGAACTCGAAGATCAAGAGATACAAGAAATTGTAGATTTTGTAAACCCAGAACGTCACCCATATACCGTTAGAGAACGTATTGACCACTTTGAAAGATGGGATGATAAAGAATTCTTGTTTTCCACAGTATGTGTATGTACCCACTTTAAAACAACTTCAATCAACATCCTCACTTTCAATTCAGTGAAGTTTACTGCACGCTTCCGTTTATTATTGTTGTTGCTATTTTGGTTCATTCTGAAAAATTACTTTCGTTGGTGATACACAATTTTAGCAATTATTTAAATATTCTCATAAAATCCTGATTTCAGTGCTGTCATGCAGGTGACAGCTAACCTAAAATCTATTTTGCCAGTTACAGCGCGTCCGCTAAACAACAATTGTTTATCATTTTCTATTATATACAAATTGTGCATGAAACTATCTTTCTCTACACATAATATGAAGTTAGTTATTGTAATTTCATTGCAGCCAATGTTGAAATAATTATCTTTGTTATGTTTATTCACCGAATAATAAATCACTGGTTAAAGTCAGTTTGAAAGACATTTACACTTTATTTGTTGAATGAGACTTCCTAATAAATTTATCTTCCAGTTAGTTATTGGCCATTTTATTCGTACTTGGAAAGACCGGGCCTAAAAATGAAATAATGACGTTTCATTAATTCCATAGTCTACTATTT
>CAJUYI010002953.1:10835-26832 GCA_910591695.1 Galerucella pusilla | reverse complement strand
CGATTCTGCTTGACCGATTGTAAAAAACTTGATGTTGTTTGGAAGAGCTTTTGTTGAACAATCGAATATTGGTAAATATGAAGCAATCTAATTAATAACATAAATGCTAGAGGACGCTGTTTTATTTTTTAAATATTGTGTTTTCTCGTAACAATTTTAAATGGAAGCATACAAATTGAAGTTGGTCTTTAAAAAGTATACTGAATTAGTAATAAAACACTGCAAAGAGAAAACAGCAGCTTCAATTTCTGCCCTTGAAATCCTTCGTATTGTCTGTCGTATCTTTTCAACCATGTCAGCTCTTGTTGCGGGTCTATCGGCATAAACGAGATCTTTAACTCGCCCCCACAAATAAAAATCTGAACAAATTAGGTCTGGAGACTTCGGTGGGCAAATAAATGAACTTACAAATATCGGTTTTTATTGATATTTGATGCTTTTGATTTACTAACTGATCGCTTGAAAACAAATATAACATTCTTATATAATTGAAAAAATGTAGCACAACTTACTTACGATATCTCAGGATAGGAAAGAGATATCGCCTTGCGCTTTGCAGTGTTTTATCACTAATTTAGTCACTTTTCAAAGATCTACTTCAATTTGTATGCTTTCATTTAAAATTATTACGAGAAAACACAATATTTAAAAAAAATAAAACAGCGCCCTCTAGCATTTATGTTATTAATCAGATTGCTTCATATTTACAAATAGTCGATTGTTCAACAAAAGCTTTTCCAAACAACATCAAGTTTATTTATTTATTTATTTCCACTCTCCCCCCCCCTTATTTGGAGAGATAGACCTAAACTTGTAATATTGAAAATATGCAGAATTTATCGAGGAATTTGATTGAAATATTTAATTGAGTAAATTTTGAAAAATAGAATACTATTGAATGTACTATACTCACTTTTTCTACAGTCTTCTCCCGTAAGATTAAACGGACATTGACAGTAGAATTTCCCTGTTAAATCAATACAAGTAGCACTTGGCGGACAAGAATTTTCTTTACAATCGACGATATCTTCTTCGCAAAACTTTCCAGTATAACCTGGCGGGCAAATACATCTAAATCCAGGATATTCGTTGGTGCAGGTCGCTCCGTTTTTACAAGCTTTATCTCGACATGCGTCGTATTCGTATTGACAGCCGATTCCGCTGAAATTATCGCTGCAAGAACAATTCAAACCCGAGCCGAAATCTTGACATTTTCCACCGTGCATGCAAGGATTACCGATGCATCTTTCCGGTGCCGTTTCGCATTGTTTACCATCAGTACCAGAAGGACATCTAAAAATATCGTTTTATACGAAATAATTGAAAAAAAAAATTTCACTATTTTACTTACACGCAGAAATAATCTTGAAATAGATCGATACAATTAGCATCGTTCTGACAAGGTCTTGTTTGACAACTGCCAATGTCATTTTCGCAGTTTGTACCAGTCCATCCAGGTCTACAAATACATTTGTAAGATCCTACTTCATCTCGGCACGATCCTCCATTTAAACAAGGTTCAGATTTACAATCGTCCATGTTTATCTCGCAGAAAGTACCTGTGAAACCTTCTCTGCACATACAGACGAATTTATTGTCCAAATCTACGCATCTTTCAGTACCGACTGAATTACATGGATCACTTAAACATTCGTCAATTTCAGCTTCGCATTGAAGCCCGACGAATCCTGGCCGGCATTTACAAGAAAATCCATCGACTAAATCTGTACAAGTTGCTCCGTTTTGACAAGGAGTAGATGAACAAAAATCTATAAAAAATGAATGAAATAAAATCTATTTTAACCATAACATTTAGCTTCTCACCTAAAGTGTGTTGACATTTTTTACCGGTAAAACCAGCTTCACAAGTGCATTTAAAATCGTTAATTCCATCGATACAATGTCCTCCATTTTCACAAGGATTCGGCTGGCAGTCGTTAATATTAGAATCGCAAAGATCTCCCGTCCAACCTGAATTACATATACAATCGTAATCGAATAACTTATCAACGCACACTCCATTTTTACACGGGTTTCTACTACACATATTTATCTTTTCTTGACATCTTTTTCCGGTGAAACCAGCTGGGCAAGTGCAACTAAAATCGTTGACTAAATCTGTACAGTTCGATCCTAATAAACAAGGTTTTTCAGCACAATCATCGATATTTTTCTCACATAGTTGTCCTTCCCATCCTGGTAAACATCCACACATAAATCTACCTTGTTGTAAGGCCAAACAAGTAGCTCCATTATTACAAGGATTACCATTTGCTGTACAAGGATCAATAGTTACATCACAATCGATTCCAGTATAACCAGAACGACATAGACAAGTGTAATTCTTGTAACCAGGTTCATCTTTACACATAGCTCTTGCTGGACATGTATCGTTGGAACAATCTGACCGTTCTTCTTGACAGTTTATTCCCGAGTATCCAGGAGGACATTGGCATTTATATCCTTGCGGTAAATCAATGCAGGATCCACCGTTATAGCAAGGTTGTGAAGTACATTCGTCTATATCGACTTCACATCTTCTTCCTGTAAAACCTGCTGGACAGAAGCAATGTACGGTATGTCCCATTGGAATGCAAAGTCCCCCGTGTTGACAAGCGTTTTCTTTACACTGCACCGGACGACATTCGTCTCTTCCTGTAGCGCCAGGACCTTCAGTTTTCATATTACTAGGACATTCGCTGCATATTGTTTGTCCTGTAACTGTAACAAAAATTAGTTGAACAAAAAATTTTTATTTAAAAAAATTTTACTTACCAGATTGGTAAAAGTTCTTTGGACACATAGAACAAGGAGCAAGTCCTGTGGGAGAATAATATCCAGGACTACATTTCGGTCTACATTTATCTTTACCCGTAGCAGCTGGTTGATAAGTGAATGTATTGGCTGGACAAGCTTGACAATCTTTGAAACCTCCGGTGGGTGGTTCGCTGGTAAAACTGTTTCTAGGACATTCCAGGCAAGGTACTAAACCTGTTGGGGAATAAGTACCGTATCCACAGACTGGGATACAATCGTGTAGGTTTTTGGAACCTTCTTCTCGAGTGTAAGTTCCTTGAGGGCATCTGTTACACGCACCCTGTCTATCTCGGTTTTGATAGAATCCTTTTGGACAGTAAGTACATTCTTTTTGTCGTTCACCAGCGAAAGTACCAGCCGGGCAATGAACTAGAAATAAAAAAGTGTTGAAATTTTATTATTTTTAATGACGGTATGATGAAAAAGTATAACTTTTTAAAGAAATTGGTTACGGGAATAAGCAACAAGAAGGAATGGGATCCAGACTTGGGAAGAATGCCATTCAATGGTACACAGATAGGTAGGTACTGGGATAGGAGTGTTCGGGCCAGCTTGGGAAAAACCTCAAGTATATTTCAAGGGGAAATCCACGCCATAAGAAGGTGCGCCCAGTTCAATATTGATAAAGGATACAGAAGACAAAGGATTATCATAATAGTCCAGTAACTGAGGACCTGAAAATAGGCAAACCTATCAATATATTTGTCCAATAATTTTTTTTGGCTTGATTTGTAGGTCTTGACAGGTACTTCAAAGGGAGAAAAAGTTCTCCAAGATTCCTCCTTAGCTAAGGGCCCAAAATGGCCCCTAACGCCCCCCAAAAAACGGTTTCCCGCCATTATCTCCCGAAATATGCAATTTGGAAAATTTTTGTTGAGGTAAAAAGTGAAGGTCGTTAAATTATCTACAAAAAAGGTCCCTATCATTTTTTTCCAGAATGCAATAGTTTTCGAGATAATCGCTTCCAAACGTCCCCTCGCTTACGTGGCTGCACTACCTCTATAAATGCTACCGTCTATAAAATTAACTTGTAAACCGGCGGACAAATTCTTCCATAACTCGGTCAAAAATTAATATTTTTCGATGATTTAAAGTTCATTGTAATGGGAATATCCGTAGGTATCAATATGTGTACCTTAAACCCCGTTCTCGCCCGATGAGGACATTGCAAAAAGTGGCCAATGTTATTTTTCCCCAATATTTTGGCCTCTTCCATCAAATCATTGACATTTTATTCGTTTTAAATGGTTTATTATCCCTTGTTTTTTCAAATGGGGTCTGGGGAGGTCCTGAATGTTCCTGGAAATTTTTTTTCAGTATCTTTGTGGCGTTTCAATAGAAAGTTTATTTATTTATTTGCATTTTTCAGTCGTTTTCGGAGTTCTCACAAATCTTTCAAATTTTCTCGGTCCCTGGAAAATGAGTGCATTGTATTCCGAAAAAAAATATTGGTTCAGAGAGTAGACATAGTAAGCTTTCAAATGGTGTGCATTTAATAACAAAACAATTGAACATTAGTTCTTTATTTTCGCCTGTTTACAAGATTTGTGAGAACTCCGAAAACGACTGAAAAATGCAAATAAATAAATAAACTTTTTATTGAAACGCCACAAAGATACTGAGAAAAAATTTCCAGGAACATTCAGGACCTCCCCAGACCCCATTTGAAAAAAAGGGATAATAAACCATTTAAAATAAATAAAATGTCAATGATTTAATGGAAGAGGCCAAAATATTGGGGAAAAATAACATTGGCCACTTTTTGCAATGTCCTCGACGGGCGAGAACGGGGTTTAGGGTACACATATTGATACCTACGGATATTCCCATTACAATGAACATTAAATCATCGAAAAATATTGATTTTTGACCGAGTTATGGAAGAATTTGTCCGACGGTTTACAAGTTAATTTTATAGACGGTAGCATTTATAGAGGTAGTGCAGCCGCGTAAGCGAGGGGACGTTTGGAGGCGATTATCTCGAAAACTATTGCATTTTGGAAAAAAATGATGGGCACCATTTTTGTAGATAATTCAACGACCTTCACTTTTTACCTGAACAAAAATTTTCGGGAAACCGTTTTTTGGAGGGCTTAGGGGCCATTTTGGACCCTTAACCAAGGCGCAATCTTGGAGAACTTTTTCTCCCTTTGAAGTACCTGTCAAGGAGCTACTACTAAAGGAGCTCTTTAGAAACTAAGTAGAAGTAAGGGGAAACAATAGATCTTTTAGGTCTCATTGAATGTCACCTCAAAATGCATGCATACATACAATGATTTAAAAAAAACTTACGACATCTTGGTACATCGTTGGTGTCCATATTAAGAACTTCTCCAACGTTACAAGTGAAACCTCTTTCGTTGGTGGACTTTAAGGCTTTCAAAGGAGGACATTGATTACCGATAGCAGCGACGTTCAAAAGTGGTTCTACTACTTCGTTAGCGTAAGGTACTGCCAAGTCGAACATGAGATTCAAAGTGCTACCGCATAAATCGTAGATTTGCGGTTGTTTGTAAAAAGGCATTATGTCTAGAATGTAGTCGATTTTCACTACGTTTTCTTCGACTAAAGTAGCTGCAGCTTTGATGAAAGTGACGTTCATTTTTACATTAACAGCTGAACATTTTTCAGATAAAACAGTATTGAGATTTTTGTAATATTGAGAAACAAAGTCCGTGTATTGATTCAAACAAGAATTAGCGACTGCTCCGTTCGCTCTATAATTGAGCGAAGCTGTGAAATGATAGTCTGCTTGTTGAGTATCTGTAAAAGAAAATACGTTAAAATTTTATACATGAAATTTGAATTAAACAACTTACTTTCCGAAACACAATCAGGTATTACCGAACTAGGCTTCCAAGGACTGTTATTTTCACACGAAAAAGTCTTAACAGGATCTCCATCGGTGAATCTATAACCAGGATTACAAGTACCGATGCATTGTAAACCTTTATCTCCTGGTAAACAATTTAGAGCACCGTTAACCGGTGGTTTGAGCTCCCAATCAACGCAAGGTGTTGCTTGAACGGAAACTTGGAAGTGACAAGAAGCTTTATTTCCGTATTTATCAGCTGCTACTACTGTAACGTTCTGGAAGTCTCCTATCGATATGGTGGCTTTGTCAGGAATGAAGGAAATGTGGACTTCACCTGAAGCATCTGTAGCGTTCAGTCTTCTGCGAGTTTCGTTGAAGTTGATGGCGTAACTGTCTTGTTTGTCTACCAACTCCACTACGTAGCTTTGAGGACAACTTAACTGAGGCGGAGTGTTATCTGAAAAAATAGTATGGTTTGTGTGATTTGGGGTGGTTTATAGGTCAGGAAATATAGATAGTTAGGCCAGACGATAGGGGTCACAAGTATAAGAAATTAGCAATGTGGCTAATTTTTTTAAAAGTACCTTGATGTATGTAGATTAATATGGAAAAAAAGTTTACCACAAATTTAAAAAGAAAATAAAAAAACTTTTTTTTAGAAATTTTTTAGAATATTTCGCGCTGGGAGGAAGGTATATTTGCATATATTTGAAATCCTTTTAATGAACCGATTCCAACAAACTAAATAATGTATGGACAATCATGAATTATACAGGGTGAAATTTTTATTTTTACAGTTATTAAACACATACATAAAATACCTGATGTATTTGATTTTAATACATTAAAATAAATGCTCAAAATGTTCTCCACCTAGTTGTTGGCAATTGCACAGTCTCCTATAAAACTCCTCCTTAACTTTGATTAAAGTTTGAGGTGAAATATTCCGTATTTCTGTAGTTATCCTGACTTTGAGGTCTGCAATGCTAGTTGGTTGTGTTGCATATACTTTGTTCTTGAGATAACCCCACAGAAAAAAACCAAACGGCGTAAGGTCTGGCGATCTAGCTGGCCACTCAATTGTACCCCTTCGTCCAATACATTTATTGGGGAAGATTTCATCTAAATAAGTTCTTACCATTAAAGCATAATGGGGTGTTGCCCCGTCTTGCTGGAACCAAACATTTTCATACAGTAAGCTAGGATCTATTGCGTTGGAATATAAGTTTGCCAACGCAGGAATAACTTCATTTCTAAGCATATTTGAATATTTTTCAGCTGTCTAATTTCCATCTATAAATATAGGACCAATAATATAGTCGCCTATGATAACGACCCAAACGTTCACCTTGTTTAATTGGTTGTATTAGTAGAACGACATATTCTATTGACATGAAATTTTCAGAATCATATTTTTATCCTTAGTACTTTGTTTTACGACAGTTGAAAATGATAAAATTTTAGTAAACGAGCCCATTATATTGCATGTAGATTTAATTTTACGTTTTACAATTTTAATAGTTATTAACTCTCGAAAAAAGTAAAAAGGTTACTGGTAGTTATGTTGAGGACTTGTTCACTGTATACAAGGTTTTCTAATGTTGATAAAGAGTTCAAACTGAAAAATAGAAATATTTTCAGTTTCTCTTCTTTTTACGTTAGTACTAGGTCGTGTGCTCTTTCAATGGTTCAGCAGTAACAATTGAGATGGAGAACCAGCTTTATACCATCATACAAGCAGTCATCCAAGCATGCATTCGTCTGAGTTGTGATCAATAGCCCAGAGGTACTTGAGCTAGATCTTCTTTCTTTATAAAGGCCACTAGTTCAACTGGGAGGATTTTGAGTAGTTCTTAGGGTTGTATTACTTCTTCTCCAATGTGTATGTGTCTCACGCATCCAATTCGGATTCTCTGCTGACCAATATCTACAGTTCTGTTGGTTTACCTCTCCATTCAATGTGAATGTTGATTCGTCAGAAAAAAGAATGGTACCAAGACCTATCTCATTTCTGTTCAGCTTATTCATCAATCTTTCGCAGAAATCCATTCTACGATCTGGATCGTCTTCTGTTCGTCTGCACAAAAGTTAATTTGTAGGGATGAAGTTTTTCTTTATGAAGACATCTTAGAACAGTTGTATGACTAACATTATTTTCACGGGCAATTTGACGTGTACTTGAAGTTGGATTCTCTTCGACACTTTTCAAAATATTCACTTTCACATCATCTTCAACGAAGTGTGGTTTTCTTTTCAATGGTTTGACATGTTTGTGAAATATTAGGCAATTCGGGATACCTGTGATTAAATAAGTTTGCCACTTCAACTTGACTTCTGCAGTTATCCCCGTACCCGATCATCATTAAAATCTCATTTCGGTGAGTCTCAGTTAAATATTTCATTGTTATGTCGACAAGGAAAGAGTGTTTGACAAAGATTTTACTTTTTCAGTATAAACTGTCAACACATCAACAACTGACAGAATAGAAAACAATCCACATTATTTACCGATTTTGTCTAATTATTGGCGTTTTTCTTGAAATAGAAAAAAGATTATCCAAAGGAAGTAGATCACTTGGGGCATTAAATCACCTATTGGAGTCAAAACAAATATCAAAAAAAGCTAAAATAAGAGTATATAGAACGATTATACGACCGACGGCACTCTACGGATGCGAATCGTGGATTCTAACAAAAAAAAATGAAACAAAGATTGAAATATGGGAAAGAAAAGTACTGAGGAAGATACTAGGAGGTAAAAGATTGGAAGATGGGACATGGAGGAGGCTAACGAATAAAGAAATAAAGGTATCGTATGGATACCCTGATATAATTCATTATATAAAGGCACAAAGAGCCAGGTGGTTGGGACATATATGCAGAATGCCTAAAGGTAGACACACTAGTAAAGCGATCCTTGAAGGAGAAGGAGGTAAAAAACGAAGAGGCAGACCGAGGAAGAAATGGGTGGAGACGGTAGTAGAGGACATAAAGGAAAAGGGGATAGAAGATTGGAGAAGAGTTGCGGAAGATAGGAAAAGGTGGAAAGCCCTTGTAAGAAAAATAGAGGAAGATGAAGAAACCTAATTTAAAAAATGTATACATTTGGTATACCTATGTAATTAATAAGTCATGGGCCTCTAAGGCCTGTAGAACTGTAATATATATATATATATATATTGGCGTTTTTAGGCAATTTTTAGGTATTTATGATAAAATTCATGGGCGTAGCAGGTTTTGTTTAATATACAAATACGTCTAATAATTAGTTAGTTTAGATTTTCGATAAATCCATAATAGCTAATTTAAAAAAGTACCAATATTTCAAGTGTACCTAATAAATTATTAATTTTAAAATTTCACGCTGTATAACGCTAGGGACCTTTTTTATTGCAAAACACTTCCCCTACATGCTGGTTTTTTTTCCTTTACCTTCCTCCAAGCGCGAAATATTAAGGAATTTCGAAAAAAAAAATTAAATTTGGGAAATCGATAGACTACTAATAACCTCTACCGGCTGGCCTAAGTATAAAAATGCTGTTTTGCACTAACCTGGGACAGTAATATTAATTTCACAAATTGCCACATTTCCATCGTAATCGTAAGCCACGTACTTGGCAACCATATCATCGAAAACGTACATGGGAGTTTTGAAAGTTGCTGGTTTCACCTCTAACCTAGCTATACTTCCAGAATTATCAACTGCTGTAGGCTCTGTGAAGTTTATTGGAAGTATACCACCGTTGACATCTTTTTGTACAACTATAGGCTGTTGAGGACAATTTTGAAACACCGGAGTTTCATTATCTGTAAAATTACAATAATTACAACAAATTTTGAAATTAAAAAAAAAAAACTTACCAACACAAGGAGAGTATCCGTAATCGTATCCAAGTAACGGTTCTTTTTCCGGCTCGTCGCATCCCATTAATTCGAATTTTAAACAAGCGTTTTCCATGTAACTAACAATCCCCAAAATAACGAATCTAGCTTGTACAAACTTCGGTAAGGATATCATGGCAAGCTCGCCGTAATTTCCGGGATCTCTCATAGTTAAATTGAAATTTGGAAAGTAAACAACGTAATTTTCATTATCAGCTTGTTTGTAGAAAAATCTTATCTCGGTGGGTCTACCTACTATGTCGTTAGTAACTACTCCTTTTACTAAAATTGCTTTCACTCTATAAACTTTCCCTAAATCAACACTAACGTAAGTAAAAGCTTCTTGTTTACCACACCAACCGGTTACGGAATTTAACCTAACGTTTCGAGCTTCGTAGTTAGGTCTTTCACTTGTTGCGTTTATAGCTGAATCTGGAATCTTCCCCGAAGCTATCCCCAACGGTCGTACCACTTTACACTCGGGATCTCTTACACAAGTTATCGGTCTAGGGTTGATTAGTATATAACCAGGCCTGGTGCAACCAAACGAAATTTCCGATCCTTGTTCGTAGCTTCTTGAAATTTGGTAACCGTCGCTTGGTCTACCTGGGTCTTGACACACGGGACCTTCGCAACGAAGATCTCCGAAGTCCCAAACTCCGTTTGCTTGGCATCTCACTACGTTATCGTGCTTGCTACTTTGACCTGCTAGTTTGAAAGTGTTTTGGCAACCGAAAAAGAATGACGATTGGTATTTTGTATCGACATATTGGCCGTATTCTGCACCGGGGCTGGATGGTGGTGGGCCGCAATCTACTCTCGGACAGGAAGGAAGTTCTCCGCTTAACCAATAATCTGGGAGACCCTGAAAATATTTTTTGGAACTTTAGTGCTCTACGTCAGGTTATGTTTGAGCGACCGGGGGTCGCGACGCAAAAGATCTGCTGAATTCAATACTTGCATTGGAATTACCTGGGTGCGCACAGGGGCGCCTCTGCAGGGGTATCCGGGGGTCATTCTGGGGGAAAAATTGCATAGTCGATGCAAATGGCTCAAAAATCGTTGCTCGGAGATGCCGATTTCGATTCTTGCATTAGAATTACCTGGGTGCGCACTGGGGCGCCTCTGCAGGGGTATCCGGGGGTCATTCTTGGGTAAAAATTGCATAGTCCATGAAAATGGCTCTAAAATCGTTGCTCGGGGGTTTTCGGGGATGCCGAACTCGATTCTAGCATTAGAATTACCCGGTGGGGGAAAAATTGCATAGTCCATGGGAACCGCTCCAAACTCGTTACTCGGGGTTTTCAGGGATGCCGAGTAACGAGTTTGGAGCGCTTCCCATGTACTATGCAATTTCTCCCCCAGAATGACCCCCTGGATCCCCCTGCAGAGGCGCCCCTGAACGCATCCGGGTAATTCTAATGCCAGAATCGAGTTCGGCATCCTCGAAAACAACCGAATTACGAGTTTGGTCGATTCTCATGCACGCTGCCATTTATCCCCCAATTCACCTCCCGCGCACCCCCACAGAGCCGTCTCCGTGCAACCCCGGGTAATTCTAGTGCCCGAGTTACGATTTCCCAGTGATCTTTCCAAGTTTCCAATCGTTCCCATAATGGTGCAAATAATGATGCAATTGGAAAATGCATTTTTTGCACCAGAAGGCGTTTTTCAAAACATTGTGCTCCAATATTTTTCCTAAATGCCGTGTTCTATTAAAACTTACCGGTTTTGGATCGTAAACGCATTGTCTAAAGCTTGAAGTAGATGAACCTCTTAGTTGTCTTCCGTTTGAGTTACAATTTATCGTAACATTATCTCTGAAAGGCACTAAAACGCTATCTTCGTCGTTACGTAAGATTTTAAGTCCTTCATTTTTATTATCTAGTAAAGATACGCATTGAGCATCTGAAAAAAAAAATACAATTACTATCATAAATTTAAAAATATTCTAAAATAATCTTACATTTACACTCTGGAACAGTTCCATTCCAAACTCCGGAAGACGTACACAATAAAGAAGTAGACCCAGTCATAACATACCCGAAATCGCATTGAAATTTAACCAAATCACCGAAATGATACTTTTCTTTTGTTGTTAGTATAACTCCATTTTCCGGAGAAGCTACCGAAGGACACATCACAGGTACGCAGGATTTATTTATCTGATAAACGTCACCGTCTCGTTTACCGTTTTCCGAATTTTCTATGGTGAAAGAAGCCGTTCCGTTTTGTGTGTAGAGCTCGTATCCCAAGTTACAGCTACAAGAATAATCACCAGCTATGTTTAGACATTTTTGTTGACAACCTCCATTATTATCAGAACATTCGTTGATATCGGAACATTCTAATCTCGTACAACCCATTATTTCGATTTTCAAACAAGGTGCTCCAACGTAATCTTGAATTTTAAACTTGATATATTGAGCTTCTATAGGTACAGGTAAATTGAGTATAGATAAAGTTGGTTTTTCTATGGTAAACTCCACAGCTAAACCATCCGGGTTTCTATAGTCCTTGAAAACATCAGTTAAATCATCTGTGTATTGGATCCTTACAGCTGAAGTGAACGCTATGTTACCGTCTAATCTTTGTACAGCCATGGTTCGAAAACCACGAATAACAGTCGGTGCTTTCAAGTCGATTAGTACCCAATTGGACCCACCTTCGATGGTATTACCACACCATCCAGCTCCATTCAATCGCACCATCTAAAATAGAAAAAATATGGTTAATGTGCTGTCTTTAACCTGAAGGAAATTACTCACTGATTTATCATATCCTGGTTCGCTGCTTGAAACCGTGATAGAATCATCCGGGATTCCACTATTCACCAACCCCAAATCTCCCACCGGTCTACATTCTTGCGTCGTCTCGAAACCTTTTCTACATTTACAATGAAAAGAGCCAGGAACGTTAACGCAATCCGTGGAAGCCACATCGCATTGGCTACTTATACATTCATTGATATCTTCACATCTTGGAGGATTGTTGAATATTTGATTGTCACCGCATCTTAAAATGCTATTTCCGATTAATTTGTAACCTTTGAAGCATTGTACACGAGCTTCGTCGTTGTAGTAATAATCTCTGGAAGTATCCGTGATGAAACCGTTTAGAATTTCGGGAAATTTAGGACATTTTGCTCCTGTAATAAACAATAAATTTAATAAAAGATTTATCTTGAAGATCAACTACTTACTCGAACAAATTGGTACATCCCCGGACCAAGTACCGTTACTCATACATAAAATCACCGGTGGACCGCTTCTTATATACCCAGGTTCACATTCGTACCGTACTATAGTACCATAGGAACGTCCTAAGCCGTTTAACACGGTAACGTTTGCGTGTGGTACTTCTGGTAGAGCTGCACATTGAGATGCTGCAAAAAAAATCCCATCAATCAATTGCTAGCAGCTATGAATTTGTGTTTTACTTACCTAGACAATTTGGATTCTTCTCCCAACGACCATCGGAAAGACAAGATATTTTTTCGATAGCTTGTCCCGTGGGAAAAGCGAATCCAGCGTAACATTGGTACATAGCTTGACCTCTATAAGTTACGTTAGTTGAACCAATGGAAAAACCATTGTCGATTTGTGGTACCGGTCCACAGTAAACTTCTTGGCATTTGGGAATGTAGCTTATTGACCAATTACCTCCTGGGAGACACTGAGTGGTAATGCGATTACGACCAGTGGCGAATTCCTGTCCTGTGGGACATGTAAAAGTGATTATAGTACCGAAAGCGGTGTCTCTGCTGGACGCTAAGGCTCCTACTCCTGGTTGAAGTGGTGGACAATCTAAACAAATTAAATTATTAGATGTTTCAATATCTGTACGTTGCGTTAATGGCCATGGTACGATCCTCTTTGGGAGGATGTACAATGGGTCACATGTGGCCCAAGTGCTGTGAGCCTACAGATACAGATAGATATTTCAATTATGTTTGATAAAATTTAGTTACCTGCTGAAAATACAGCTTCCCAACCGGTACTACTGTGTAAAGCATCTGTTACAAATCGCACCAACATCTCACCACTTGATGCGGTTAATGTTATTTTCGGCTTGGTTCCTGCTGTAAACCCGTTCCCTGAATGTAGCCTTAGTCCGCTGGTAGTAGATCCGTCATAGACTTGTACGAAATCTGATTTGTCAACTTCGAAATTTGGGAAATTTAAGGATAAAGGCTGACCACCTGGATTTCTTATTTTGTACAAACATTCTTGATTGCTGGGGTAGTTGGAAAGACTGAAAGCTGGAGAAGTGATGGTACCATTTCGGGCTACGATAGTAGCTTTACATCCTGAAATAATAATTTTTTTAAAAACCTGTTGGAAATAAAGTTGGGAATACTGTACCTTGCGTATATCGTATTCTAAAACCTCTCTTCGAATCGCCGAGACGTGTTCTAAAGTAAACATAAAGTTGGTTGCTTGTAGACATGATAACATTCTTATTATTTTCTCCTTTTCCGGTTAACCTAGCAATTGGTTTACTTTTAGGAGAATCACCGTCTCTAACTAAAATAAAATCTCGATTTTCGTCCAAATCCAAATCATCTACTTCCAAGGTTATAATTTTTCCACCTTGTGATTGAATCAGATATAAACATTCTAAACCACCGGGATATTGTTCTGGGTAACCAGGAGAAGTAAGTACTTGACCTTGAGGAGTTGCTCGTAAAGTTCCTCCGCAAGATTGCGGTTCAGTTTTCCAAGAAGCTCTGAATCCTTTTCTTTCCACTGAAGCGTCAGTACTGAATTTAATTATCATGAAGTTAGATCCTGAAACGAAGGATCTGTTTGTCAAATCCTGTTTTCCGGAAAGAGTCGCTAGGTTTACTGAAGTATCTTCCGTCCTTCCTCCCGCTAGGATTTGTACTGTGTCAAAAGTTTTTTCCGTTTCGAATTCTTGAAATTGTAATAAAATATTGTGTCCTTGTGGTCCTTCCAGAGTCCATTTGCAGTTAGTTAAAGGAGCGTACTTGTGAGGATAATAAGGACTCTCTACAACATCTCCACTACTTGCTAGATAGAAATTACAATTGGAAGCACAATCTATTTCATCGGAACCATCTCCACAATCATCTTGTTTGTCACATCTGAATTTTTCGTTGATGCACTGTCCGTTGGAACAGTGGAAAGAAGTTGCTGGACATGCTCGGGTTCGGCACATGAACGGTAGAAGACTTTCGCATGTCGTTAACTCCCAAGATTGAGATTCGTCGGTAACTATAACATCTACACATTCTCCGGATTCTGAATTTGGTTGAGTAGACGACCAAAAACCTTGAAAAGAAAATAATTTACTTCTCCAAAAATCGTTTGTTTGTTTAAAAAATTACCTGAGTACTGTGAAACTAAAGTTCCAGCAGCTGATTCTAGAGTATTTGTTCTTAAATCATCCAAAGATGCTAAACCCAGCCAATAATGTACGGCAGCTCTCCTTTCTAAAGGTACTGAAGATGTTGCTATTGATGCAGTTAAATTATTTTCGCTGTACGATTCTACCGCTAATAATTCACTACCGTATCTGAAAAAATAAGAATATCGCGATGTTATTTCTATAGTTTTTCATTGTTGAAAAAAATGAAATGAAATGTTAATTGTTATATAAAAAGAGATATCAGATCAGTGATCTGTAATAATGGTTATTCTGAAGCGTGGACAACCGTTAGAAATATGCAATTAATTGTAACGTTAAAAAGAAACTGATTCTAGACACGTGTCCTTTTTTTAATCAGCTTGAAATATTGTCTACCTCTACTGGGTCTTGTTATTGTTTGTTTTTGGAAAGGGGAAAGTTCACTGGGAGTCGTAAGATTTGTTTTGTCCCTTCCAAAGGAAACTATGGCCTGCATTTTCGTCTGAAATATGCTTAGGGTTTGAAAAACATTGTCTAGCGCTTCTATGTCTTGTTTTTTTTAAGGGAACGTTTGCTGGGACCCCTTAGATCTGTTGTTCCCCCTTTCTGAGGAAACTATGGCCTTAATTTTCGCCTGTAAGATGCTCCAGGCTTTAAAAATATTGTCTAGCGCTTCTAGGTCTTGCTTTTTATTGTTAGAGGAACGTTTGCTGGGAACGTTTCTAGGTTTTGTTTTTGTGTGTTTTTTTGGGGGAACGTTTGCTGGGACCCGTTAGATCTGTTATGCCTCCTTCTGAGGAAACTATGGCCTGAATTTTAGCCTGAAAGATGCTCTAGGTTTTAAAAACATTGTCTAGCGCTTCTAAGTCTTGGTTTTAATTGTTTTTTTTTTAGAGGAACGTTTGCTGGGACCCGTTAGATCTGTTGTGTCCCTTTCTGAGGAAACTATGGACTGAATTTTCGCCTGAAAGATGCTTTAGGTTTTAAAAACATTGTCTAGCGTTTCTAGGTCTTGTTTTTGTGTGTTTTTTGTTCAGGGGAACGTTTGCTGGGACCCCTTAGATCTGTTGTGCCCCTTTCTGAGGAAACTATGGCCTTAATTTTCGCCTGAAA
>CAJUYI010002953.1:0-10825 GCA_910591695.1 Galerucella pusilla | reverse complement strand
CCCCTTTCTGAGGAAACTATGGCCTTAATTTTCGCCTGAAAGATGCTCTAGGCTTTAAAAACATAGTCTAGCGCTTCTAGGTCTTGTTTTTGATTGTTTTTTTTAGAGGAACGTTTGCTGGGACCCGTTAAATCTGTTGTGCTCCTTTCTGAGGAAATTTTGGCGTGATTTACTGATTGAAAGATACATTTACCACGTACTTTCCAAAAAAATGCTCCCAAACTAGCCAGTATGTTCAAAATTGTGTTTTTGCTACAATTCCCTGCTGGACCAGTTTGATTCAACTAAATTCTTTTCAATGGTTTTTCGCTACCAAAACATTTCTGTTAAATAAATGACCTTCATGAGTGGTCAGTGAGAGCAATGTGAACTGTATAACCATAAGAGCACACCCACTTGAATATTCAACATAATCTATCTGAAAATTTCTATTTCAATAACTTTCTATTTGACAACTAGTGATAAGTGTTTACACAATCATAATTGCTGGGTAGTTCATTTTTTTTTTCAAACAATGTGGGTAATAAATTGATATTTATAACCTACATATTCAATTTTATTGAATATATCTGGGCAATCAGTTAATTTTTAGATTAGCTTGGAAAGTTTTTATTACTATGGGTGGGTAAATTGAAATTGTAATTTATCTTGGGGTTATCTAATTTTTAAGAAAGCAAAAGTTGAAAATAGAAAAAAAGTTTATACGGAAAAATAAAATTATTGACGTGGCAACGCCGCTTTGTTTTTGGCCGGCGATATGCGGGGCAAATGTTTTATCTTTTTTGCGTTGCTTTTATTGTCTTCTAATTAGCAGGGAGCCAGTAAATTTCATATTAATTGTAAACATAAATCCAATTTTTAAAATTTGTAAATTGTTACGGTAAATCTGTTAACCAAAAAATTTGTTACCTTGAGACAAATCCATAAATACTCAGTCACCTATTGACCTTTATTTCACATCAACGAGAAATCAAAGATTTTATTCGGTAACAACAGATTTAGAAATCTACAGGGTCATCACACTCGAATAAACATGTAGAAAGCATTTAACAATTTCTACAAAAAACTTTATTACGGTACTGTATAAACTCATTGAGAAGTTTATCCAAAAGAATTCCGATGACCCCAGGCATTTCAACTTGTACACCTGTAAGTCTGGTCCATGAAGAAGACCTACTTTTCTAAAATACCACTTGACGTTTTCACCTTTACAATAAAAACTATATTTTGTCCATCGTATACTTTTATTTAAAAAGGGGTTGGGAAATGATATCCTGTATATACGACTTTTACATATTATCAAAATAGCTGTGGCGTTAAATATAATTGCAATTTATCGCACTAGATACAGTTTTAACTGACCATTTATAGACGTGAAAATGAGGATGTATTGCATGTTTAAAAAAAAATTAGTTCATGCACTGTATGAGTAAGAAGAGCTGAACAAATTAATGCGAATTTTCAAAGATGTAGAACGCTGATTAATTATTATTGTAACCTTTTTTTACTTTAATTATAAGAAAACGCTTGATTTTGCTTACCACTTATACAGGGTGATTCATTAAGAATGTCCAAAACTGTAGATTCTAGACCTCAAAATATGATGATTCTGCTCAACATGCCTTATGCAAATATTGCCAGTTTCCGAGATACGGGGTGTTCAAAGTTTAAATTTAAATTTTGATCTTCGCAATAATTTTTTGTTTTCACAATTTCTCTTTGAACGTTTTTTGGCATGAGGAATCATAATTTTCACTCTAATTTAACATTGCTAATAGAGGGTGTTAATTAAATCAAAGTAAACTTTTTTTGAGCTAAACTTACAACTAAATTAATAAAAAAATATTAAAAAGCGTTAAATTCTACAAAAAAAGTTACTCTTCTTTGATTCGTGTAACTCAATCGGTTATCGAGTTATTTGCATCTAAATTATAATTTTTACATAAAAATTTTATTGTGAAGGGAGTGAGAAAAAAAGTGGTAAATGAATACTATTTGTTTATTTGTTTCCCGACTGTCCTAGCACATCTAAGAATGCACCAGAAAAATATATATACATTAAAACAGTGAGCAGTGGAACAGTTAAATTAAAACCTTGAGTAGTACCGAGATTGTTTGATTGTCTAAAAAATAGAGTAAGAATACATAGTTCAAAGCCACGGTCACAGTTTTTACAAGTTGAGCTAAGAAAATAGAGCCTCTGATGATGATAAATTAGAGGAAGAATATCAAATGGATATCACACGAATGGAACCTATATCTCGGGAAATAGGGGTTCAGGCTTGCATTAAGGCTTAAGTACGTTCCAAAGCGATTCAATGCGGGTGCGAGGGGTTTTATATATGGAATAAGGGCTAACAAGAGAAAATGCACTAGCAATGAGATCGTTCCTAAGAAATCGTGAATGGAAAAAGACGGAAAACCTATGAACAAAGAGTTTTCAATATCCACCAGCGGTCCTCTTTCTACATTTAGCTCGTCAGAATTAAGTATGTCAGATCCGAATAGCTCATTTTATCTAGACAGACGAAATAGAATATTTTATTTGATAGAAAAAAAATCCAAAGCTTTATTTGGGAGCTCCGAGTCATTCATTATTTGTTGTGAGCTTGTTGACTAAAAAAATGTGAGCTGGACAAGCTAAAAAAGATCAAATTGAATTTACCTTATAGGATATTAGGAGACGATTTTGGTGTGGCACTTTCCAGAGTATGTAGCATTATACAAAAAACTATACCGTATTAGCCAGTTACCTTTACCCATTTATGCAAGTTAAGAAAAGACTTCCTGCTCCCTCCAGACGCAGATATGAAAATGTACAATGTATTATAGATTGTTTTGAAATTTCGATTCAGAAACCAAGTGTGAATTATTTGTTTCTATTAATGTAGTCCCTCACCATAAAGATATCGACTTCAGGTGAATTTGCAGAATCTGCTCCAATAAATCCGGTATCTACTGAGTACATCTTTAATATCAAAAATCACTAACACTTTTGAAATTTAAAGATATTGCAGCTGTAACCAACTTTCTTATGTGAAACGCAGCGGTGTACAACCTCGTATAATACTAAAAAAAATTGATATCTGATAATTGTATTTCAGACTTTAGAACATGCAGAACTTTTTATGAAGAATAAGTTTTCTCCCTAAAATGTATAATAAAAAAGTTTCCATATGGTGCGTAATTGAATGGACACAGTGTATAATTAAATGACATTTTCAAATTATTCATTTTGCAACATATAAATAAATTTAATATCAAAAGTGAAGGTATTAGTTACATAACAAATCAAACAGTCGTGAGAAAATTTTAAAAAAGTTCTTTCGCTTCTTCTTTTATTTTTATATCATACCCAAGAATGTAAATATCACATATTATAATCCTTTTCGCACTATACTGACCTTCTACACAGCTCTGCTGCCTTCTCCCACGAATGCCTAATATTGAAAAATTTGTAGCAATTGAGACTTCGCAGTTCCCAACCTAAAACAAAAATAAAATCAGTTTCTCTTAGATAGAAGCATTAGAAATAGCTTCAGGTGTATCTTATTTTTATAGCAACCGGTTTCTTTACCATAGGAATTCATTTACACACCTAAATGAACATATTAGAACATTGTAACATTATGGTTGAATCAACTTTCTTTATAAAATCAGTACTGAAGTTGAAAATAATCGTAAAATAAATGGGAATTTATATACAGGGTGTTCTACTGTAACTAGACATGATTTATTTTTATATAAATATAAGGTTTAGCAGCAGAGTTTCTAGAGTAGCTTGAAAATATTTCCGGAAATAATATGACCTCTAATACTATTACTAGTGAAAATTATACAATTGTGGTTTTTAACCAATCAGAACGTGCATTTCTTACAGATTACCATAGCAACGGATGAATTTTAGTGGAAATTTTTTTGACGTTCTAATTTTTATTTGTTTACATAATAATTTTTATTAATTTCAACAAAAAGCTTAAATGTTTTCTAAATTCATGGACCATTATGATTAATGTTTATATTAAAAACGCAATTATTGTTTACTATGGCAGGTTGATTCGAAGTTGCTTTCCCTTGATTTAGAGATTCTTGGACTGTCTTTGCAGAAGTTGAAGCAGACCTCATTGCTTCAATTATATCCTGATGATGGCCCGAGTCAATTTGCAGATATGGTTTTATGGAGTGACTGCTACCATGCCCTGTTATTTTAATTAATTGCTGTTCTCCAATTCCCGTTTTGGCTAGAGTTGAAACAGCAGTGGCCCTCGCAGAATGATTTGTTATCTTGATCTTGTTGACATCGATTCCAATCACTGATGCCGCCGATTTGAACCAGGAAGATATTGTATTTTGTCCAACCGGGCTGTTCTTGTACCAACCTTTGGAATTGGGGTGGTGCCAGTTTGGATTTGGAGTTAAAAATAAACGATTCATTTTGATGAGTTGGTCTCGCTTGCTTATTAGTTTTTTTAACAGTCTAACTGGGCATTGACTGTATTCGGTACAAGCCACTTACTGTCGGCCATTCTTTTTGAACCGCCTTGAGTGGTCTTGGAGAAAACCGGGTTATACTCAATGCGTTCTGTTGGTTTCCCTTGATGGTCAATTTCCTCCACAAAATATTCTATTGTTGCTGCCGCTCCTTCATTTCCTCTCCCGGCCAATTTATGAGCAGCAATGTGAAAGAACTTTCTTTGCAATCCTTCCGGAGTGTTTTCGTCCCAAAGCTCAATAATCTTTATCAATTCGTCTGCTGATAGTGCGGATGAACTTGCCTTTCTCTTGGTTGGATCCATTTGTAGCTTCCGACGCTTAGCATTTTTTTGCAGCTCTTGCGTTGACAAATTCTATGTCAGAGAATGGATTCAATTTGCGATTATACATTTCGAAAAAATATTCCTGCAACTGCTTAGCTGTTGAATTCCATAGAACTTTGATAACACTCTCCTTGTAGTCTTCGGAGTTCTTTTTTCGCATGTTGAAGGCATAGTCTTCAAGAATGAGCGCCAGTTCTTCCACAGGTATATCCGCTCTGTCGAAATCATACGCTTTTTTTGTGCAACAGTTTATAAACTGCTTCCATACACTTGCCTTCGATTGTCTAGTATTCGCTGGTGTCAACTGCTTAATATTCTGGCGAATATTTTCTTTATTTTCTTTTCAGTATAAAACTAGTTGCTTTCGTATTAAAATTTTCATTGATATGAAGTTACAAAATATGTTTAATTGCTTAACAACATATGCTCTTGCCATGTGAATGTTTGTACAACTTTTACATTTTCTTATTTTTGTTATTCGATATATTTATTATCATTTAATTTACATAATATGGAGGTAATTGTGGTTATATAAATTATATTATTTTATAAATAAATGTCTTCGATTTCTAATAACTACGAATATATTTTTAAATTGTTGATAAAAAAATTAAAATTAGGCCATTTTTCATTTCATGTCCTTGTGTCAGGCTCATTTCCCCTCCTAAAAGTTAGGCGATACTTCAATTCCTACATTAATGAATGATTACACTAACTAGATATCCTTGGGAAAAAAAAGTTATGTAACCAATATAGGGATTGGTTTTTAATCATCACTTTGCATAAAATTTTATCCGATGCGTCACAAGAGGAAATGTAAGTACAAGAATCTGTGTAACTCGGCGATTGGTCCTTGAAATTTTTATACAAAAGTATTGCAGTTTGTGTGGGTATTAAAAATTATAAATATAAATAAACATTGAGTTATTCAACTTAACGAAGGTTGCTAGGTTTTTTTTATTGCTACAAGTATGTATGAATTGTTGAATATTACATTCCCTTTGATTTAGTTGAGTCTTTTATGCTTTTTTAATGGTTTTAATTGTATAAAAAATTTGAACAAACGATTCTAGAACTGTTCTTATAACTCGATTTGAAATTGGTTGATAGTAATAAATCATTAAAATCCGTCAAACACGTATACAAAGTGGTCCACCTAAATTGCCAAGTTTTAAATAGTATATACATTGAAAGTATAGACCCTTTTGCATTTATTAAACTTTCCATTCCTATAGATCTGATAAGGGCGTCGAATACAAAGCTTAACCCGAGGCTCGAACAATAAGCGGTAGGATTCTACCTGTGATGTTTTGCACTCATGCACGTGCTTTCGGGTGGGTTTAAGTTTATATTAAACACAATAATTATATAATTTAGTGAACATTCGGATGTGTGGCATAATTTGTTACCCTTGTATTTGAATAAATATAATACTAATAACAATAAAGCAACCAATAAACAAGTAAATTTGGAAAAATGTTTCTATTTGAAATTCTATAAAATTTATAGTAAGTCATTACATTTCTTCGCTTTAAATTAATCATCATCAGAAAATGAAATATCTGAGGGACTGTCTTCTTCCCCTAAATTGATAATAAGTGGTTCGACCGTTTTCTCCAGTAAACTATCCAATTGCCACATTTTTTCCTCCTCCTTTATTACATGCTCTATACATCTTTGCCACTTCCCCGCGTTGACTTCTTGAAGCGCTTCTTCAAAGAGTTTTTGAACATCACTCATTTTATAAGTGGTATTTTTTCTAGCCACATAACCTTTCACATGAGCCCATACCAGTTTGATCGGATTTAATTCGCAATGGTAGGGTGGGAGCCGAAGCACTTTTATATTTTGTTTTTTGGCCATTTCGTCAACAACATATTTTTGAAACCGATGTTTATTGGTGTTTACAATTGATAGCAACTCCTTTTTAACCATATTGTCCTCAAATTGTATTTGTTTCTCCACAAGCCACTCGATAATTTTTGCTTTTCGCCAAGCAGTTGTAGGCATCTTCTCCAATCTTCTGGAGTGATACGGAGCGTTATCTAACACAATGACGGAGCCAGGTGGAATCAGCTCTATCATTTGTTCGAAATACTCCTCAAAAACATCAGCATTCATATCCTCGTGGTAATCGCCTGTACGAACTGATTGGAATGATAATAGTCCACCTTCTAAAAAGCCATTGGAGCTACCGATGTGAGTTATAATTAATCGTTTTCCTTTTCCAGAGGGCGGATTTATTCCTGTTGATAGACCGTCTAAAAATGCTTGCCGGTGAGAAGTCACATTTTTGTCTGTCCATATTTTTCCAACTGTGTAGCCTTCGTTCAGCCATGTTTCGTCCAAATAGAAAATTGTTTTGTTTTCATTGCGAAATTGTCTTATTTTTCTCAAATAATTACGTCTCCAACACACTATTTCATCTTTTCCGAGCAAATGAGACTTCCGACTATGTTTTTCCCATCTAAAATTCATTTCTCTTAGAACTTTCCATAGTTTATCTCTCTTGATTGCAGGAAAGTCTTCTTTTACTGCCCCTAAAACTCTATCCAAAGCAGGAATCTCCTTATTGAAATAGAATGAATGCACCTTTCGTCTTATGATGGCCTTTTCGTCCTCATCGATCGGTATTGTTCGCCTTCCTGGAGATGGTTTTGGTGGCGTCACGGTTCCTGTCTTTTCTTCCCGCATCAGCCTGTAGATGGTTGCTTTTCCAATACCTGTCATCTTTGAACAAAGTTCCACTGTAGAATCGATACTTATTGCACTTTTTTGATATCTAAGTGCATTAAATACATTAAGCACAATAATCTTTTCACTAATGCTTAGCGCTGATTTCGCAGCTCGCTTAACTGGAATAAATCCTGAAAGACTCTCCATTTTCAAAAATTACCCAAATGTGTGTCCTAGAATACTCGCATTAGGTTTGTTCGCTCTTAAAATGACTCACAGTTTTATACCAATAAGTAGAGGTACCTACCTACCTACTTTTTTCGTAACAACCTGAAGTAACATTGTGTATTAATTGTTCCCGGAATTCTCGGCATAATTATTTTTACCTGTTATGACAATAATGATTACTATAAATAGGGTTCAAACCGGCACGTCAGGTAGGTGCGCCTATGGAATCGGCTGCTAAAAATGATTTATTACTATCAACCAATTTCAAATCGAGTATAGATCAGTTCTTCAATATATTCTTTAATTTTTGTTACGAATAATAAACGAAACCTTATTAAGCGGTAAGGTTTTGACGGGAATTAGCGTGCGTCATTCATAATTTTTTTGTTTATCAATTTTGGCGGGTAATTATTGTTATTTTAAACTTTGATTTGTTCAAAACATTCAATTTATGTCTATTATCACTTGATGACCAAATATTGTCATTCATGAACTTCCTTAACTTTTTTAAAGCAGTTTATTTGATATTTTTAACCAGTTTCTCAACTCGTATATAATTGGTGTGTATTTTTATACATTTATTCAGTTTTTATGCCGTTCAATGGTACATCAATTTTCTA
Source organism: Galerucella pusilla (assembly GCA_910591695.1). NCBI lineage: Eukaryota > Metazoa > Arthropoda > Insecta > Coleoptera > Chrysomelidae > Galerucella > Galerucella pusilla. The sequence continues at coordinate 2,484 of CAJUYI010002953.1, read as the reverse complement.
AACCTTGATAGTCATTATCTCAATCAAGGTCACTATAATTTTTTTCAAACAAATTTCCGTTTTTAATGAAACTTTGTACATGAAAGAATTAATTTTAACCTTATAGGAATTATAATTTGTATCTTTAAAATTTATTTTAAGAAAATAGTTAACTATGAACCAAGGCAGTAAAGTGATTCTTTATCGGACGAGTCTGAAATTATGAGACGAGTGAAGCGAGGCGAGTCCGATAAAGACACTTTACTCACGTGGTGCATACAAAATTTTATCGCCAACTGCTCAGAATTCAGAATATATTTAAAACTGAGGTATATTTCATTGGATTTTGATTATGACAAAGTAAACAGCACATATAGAACAAATCTATTTATTATTTGTTATATTTAAATTGAAGGTACACCCTGAAGCATTATAAAAGTTAATACCTGGAGTCAAAGGAGTTCCAACAATAATTTGTTACAAATAAAGCGCAAGAAAACTATTATGGAGCCGCAAATGCGGCAGATAAAGTAAAGGAAAGTAAACTGTTTGTTTACTTCCGGAAATCAATCTGATAATTGACGGCTTTACTGTCGTTCGGCGATAAATAAATTTTATTATTTGAAAATTCCCAATATTTTTGGAAATACCCAAACAAAGGAAGACTTGACTTTGTCAGGTCAATAAAAAGGGTGTTGGGGATTACCAAATGTCATAAATAAATCGACTTCTAAATAAGGATTAACTTTTATATACCACCTAAAAATAATTTTAAAATAACCCACAAATCTAAAACTTGCATACTTGGTTTAATACTCTTAAAATTCTATTTGGGTTATTCCGATATTTATAAAGCTTTTCGGTTGTAACCATTTAAAAAAATTACCGCTTTTAAATTTTTAAGATAAATGAACAATTTACAAGAAAAAAACTTGTTTTTTCGGAAAGGAATGCTGTTCAACCAAACAATATTATGCTTGTAAAGATAAAATTAAATATAATATAAAACTGACTTACCGGGTGGACAACTAAATAAGCTACTCGTTGAATTCTGTAAAAAAAATTTGTGATTAAAAATTGTTTTAATCTTTTAAACTGAAGAAATTTTAAAAATCCTTTTATATTAATTTGAAAAATAAAAAAATACATACCTGTGATAATGAGTCGTTAACCAAAAATACGAGGGCGACCAATATGGCCGCCTTTATATGTATCAGCATCCCCCTGTAACAAAATTAAATCTTTTAAAAAATTTGGTATACATTTAAGTGGTAAAAATTAATTAACCAAGACGTTGTATTTCTAAAAAAACAACCGTATAAATTTTCTAATTGCATTATGCTGATTAAAGCAAGAATAATTTGATTTTATACTAATTATAATGCTTAAATATCGATAAAAAAATTTATATAATTCTCAAAATGTTTTTTTGCACTACTAGCTGTGAAGTTGACAAATATTGCTTCTTCTAGTCAACTGAGAAGTTGAACTTCTCTATTAGTGGTTAATATTTTAGTATTATTAACCTAGGTCAAGTGGCAGCTCCAATGGGTACAAGTTTTTGGCTTTACAGTCCATCGAAAAACCCATCTCAAGTGTCCTATTAATCGGACTTAAGTTTTCCCGATTTTTACCAAATAAATCAAAACCTTCCTTGCTTAAAGACATTTTATATACTTTTTTTCTATAGAATCCAAAATTGGACCGACATTCCTTATAAAATTATCCTTGGAACATTTTTATATAGAAAGAAATTTCGTTAACAGTAAAACCAGTGTGTGTATATAATACACATTATAAATTCATTTTCTGTGGTATGTTCTCAGTAGGCTTGCCAATGATTCTTGCAAATAATGCCGCACTCGATCGACTCAAGGAGATAAGTGGGTCAACAACAGTTGTGTAAGAATTTATTTAACTATGCACGTTGTTGCCAAATTTACTCTCTACTGCCATATATTGATATCCTAAGATTGCGATGATAATTTTCTATATAATAATCAAAACAGTCCTCCGCAGTTTCTCCATAAAATAATAAAGGAGTATCGTAGGAATTGTTAAGGTTTTTATTACGACAGATTCATAACTTTTTAAGGATAAATCTAATAGCTATGTTGGGATAAACAAGGTACGCCTATCCTACACTTTTGAAAAAAATAATTTTACCAGCCAATTAGCCTAATTAAAAGCGAATAGCGAGGTAATCTTTATTATAATAAAATACAGACCGTTCAAGCATCAGCTATTTCGTTTTGCTTGGTTAGATAGAAGTACCGTAAACTTTTAAAGGACTTGCTGTACATACTAATGGTTAAATATTATTTGTAAATTAAGTTCAACTACATCAGTTGTAGATAGAGTCGGGATATTTAATTGGTGAATCTAAACATAATTATAAAAAGAGCTGGTACCTAGCAAATGAAGGGAAAAGTGGAAGTTACATCAAAAAATAATAACGTAGTAAGCTACAAATGAGACTAGTAGGTATATAGTATGTACAAAAAG
>CAJUYI010002952.1:26938-39290 GCA_910591695.1 Galerucella pusilla | reverse complement strand
CAACAGAAATGAAATACCTGAGGAGAGTTATAGGAGTGACAAGGAGAAACAAAATAAGAAATACACGAATAAGAGAAGAACTAGACATAGAAGACATTATTTCATTTATAGAACAAAAACAATTGGGATGGTGGGGACACATACAGAGAATGCCAAGCAATAGACCTGTGAAACAGATTTATGAAGCGAAAACACAAAACAAGAGAAGAAGAGGAAGACCTGAAAACACCTGGAACGACATGATAGGAAAGATTCTACAAGAAAGAAATAAACAATGGAATGAAGCAAAGACACTGACTAGAGACAGAAAAGGATGGAAAAAGTTCATGAAGCAACAATAAAATGATAACCCGACACCCTGAGGGTAAAAGGGCTCAAGATTATATATATATATACTATTTTTATACAATAATTTGGTTATCCTAGTTATATATGTAAAGAAAGTGTATTTCTTCAATCTGAATTTTTCGGCACTCCGTCGTTATCGCCTAGCGTGATTAGTTTAATGTTGATAAAATGACAACACATGTCAATATTAAAATCAGTTATCAATTAAACTGTAGAAGGGAATGATAGTTTAATTGTCATTTCTCTATTTACAGGTGAAAGAATTTGTGAGTAGTGTAAGTAAACTTATGTATGTGAATAAAATCATCATCTTAAGGCGGCGCCAGACATGCGGCATTCGGCGAATACCGAGCGACTGCTCGCCAAGTAGCAAGTAGTTGAGTTACTCGGCAAGGTGTGCGCCAAATGACAAACACCTAAACCAGATATTCGCCATTCGTTGGATGCGGATTCAGAGCGTTATACGGCAAATATTCGTTTCCTTTGATTTTGCTTCGAAAGACCGACACACAACGGGAACTACGCGAGCACTGCACAAATACTAAAATTGGTCATCGGCAAGTAGCGATCAACCCGTCCACACACTCGCTACTTGGCGAGCAGTCGCTCGGTATTCGCCGAATGTCGCATGTCTGGCGCCGCCTTTATAATTGGTATTCCAGACTCCTTATCTTTTCATAATCTAATAACTATGTCGTAAAATTTTTTCCGCTTATATGGTGTGACGAATATTTTCATACAGCTATAAAACATACTTTTGAAACATCAAATGCGTCAATTGAAAATATAAACCATTAATTTAAGATTTAACAGAATTTTTTTATATGTGACCTATTCCTAGGAATTTTCTACAGCGTGTACATTAACTTATGATTTTTTCATAACCTATAAGCTCTTTGACTACTTTAAACTGATGTTACTATGGTTGTTTTTTATATTTTGAATAATGTGGGGCCGAGGGCTAGAGGAGAAGCGTACAAAATGACATATGCAGGTAAAATGGCATACCTACTTTTCTCAGAAACCATAGACAGACTATTTTTCAAAATGGCTTGTGAACGACTGCTCATTGACAGGACGGAACCGGGTTTGTCATTTTGTACGCATCTTCCCTAGATAACTTCAAGCAATTTTGTTTCTCAAAGTACTCTCCATTGAGAGAAATACATGTTTCCATTCTTTGAAATCAATTCCGGGAGCAGTTATTCCACTCGGTTGTTGATACATTCAAAATAGAGTTTTTAAAGGCGTGTACTGAATCCCCTGGGGACTGTAACCTTCGACCACGCAGTTCATTCTCAATTTTTGGAAAAGGGAAAAATCGTTAGGTTCAGTTGAGTTATCAATCACCTGTAACAGCTTTTTGATCTAGCTGCATGACCTGCTTCTGGAAACACTTCGACAAGCAATAACTTTCGTCGGTTTTGGTTTGGGTTAATTTTGGAACACCCAAACAGCCAACTAAAGTATATTTTAGGGTTCATGAAAAAATCCAGGATTCATCAACACTGACAATTTTTGCGACTTCCTGCATTTAGCTGGCTTAAAGTTTTCCCACACCAGTTGATTCCAATTGGTTTCTGCTTTGAGGTGAACAGATGCGGTTTCCATATGTCACAGATTATTGATTTTTCATGAACATTTTTTTGAATTGTGGTCTTAGAAATGCAAAATGATTCAATTCCATCATAAATGACATGTTGATTTTTTTTTGATCAGCTGACGTACATCATCTAAGTTTACCTGGGTGACTGTCGTTGTTAGTGGATTAAGATCCATACCAACAAGGAATTGTCAACTGATATAGTGCTTCATTTCTGAAAACAGAAATCAACTCTGCAAGGCATTCTAACATTAATCACACCAGCATTCGACAAGAACAGCAATTTCACGAAGCGTGTCTAACAAACCATTTTATTATTTGTAGAGAAACGATTATACAAATTTTCTGATAAATTATCAACTACTTTGTCGACTCCAATATCGTGCAATTCAGCATAATTCATTTGAATGTGAAAGACAACTTCTTCCCCATTTTTATTAGGGACCAGCACTCCACACCTCCCCAACTACCCTAATCAATGCCAGTAACGGATTGCTGTACAATAATTTTTATCCATCAAAAATACCGTGATTTGCGATTGCTCTTGAAACACACTTGTTTGCCCCTTATAGATAATTGGATTTACAGCATTTCGGTCTACGAAATATTGAAGATCCAATGGAGCAAATGTCAAAACCAGAATATTAAACAATGAAAACGTACCCTTAAATTAATATGAAGTTATTTAGGAATCAAATTAATTACAGCTACACTAGGATACTTTTTCTACTAATATTGTTTATTCTCAATCAAAAATACAGGTTAAAAAGAAAATAGGGACCAGAACAGTATACTCGATAAGTGACTGAACACTTGTTTCGAGTAGAAATGTTAGAATATTAAAATTACATTATAAAAAAAATTGATGAATAAATACATAATACATTAGTGAACAATAAAAATAACTTACATCTAACTTTGACATTTTACAATATACATACGAATTAAAAAATAACTTGGGATTATTCGCAGAGTTTATTCATACTATATTTTTATTCCCTAGATTTCTCTAAGATAAACAATTTGAATTTATTTTTAGATAAATATACGCTGCTTGATGATTTTAATGATTCCGGTGAAGTGGTGGTGTGTTTTCTGGCGGGTATCATAAGAATGTAAAGCTGTTGGGAATGAGTTCTTTGTCTTGCGAAATTTGGTAATAGAACAATTGTCTTATATCCAATATTTTTTATCGTCTATCTACAACTGATCAGATAAATATTGGTATGGCTTAGACAGAATGACCTTCAGAGAACGTCTCTGTGCTATTTCCAATAAGTGTATGTGGGTTTTTGATACAGCTCTCCATCTCAATATTCCGGAACGATTATATACCCTAATTATATAACCCGATTATATAACCTGAATCCTCAACATTATTCACAGCTTGTATGCGGTAATTGCTATCATCTGCTATCATATTGAACAGATATGTTCACATACTAGCGACCCTCTTAGGCTTCAATCGGAGATGCCCACTTCGCATGGAGCTGGGCGGCGGCGCGGCGTTGAAGATATACCATTTTTGGAACTTTAGTTCTTCACGTCAGGGGACCGCCCGCGTGGAAGGCGAGCATTCTACCACTGAACCACCGATGCTATATTAAAATTCTATGCAAAGCTGGTATTCGCAGTGCTGGTGATCTACTTGAATTTGTTCGGATAAATTTTTACTATTATTTCCCTAATTTTCTTTGCGCGATTGATCTTTTTTGTTCATTTCGAAGAAATTTAAATTATTTTATTCGGAATTTATTTCAATACGATCGCGCAAAAAATGGTATAAGCATCTCGAACGTTAAGAGTAATTACAACGTTTGCATGTAGATTCCTCTCGTAAAATTGGACAAAAAATTATGAGGATTAAGGGGTATAGCACATTTACTTTTCGAAATACAGGGTGTTGAAATGTTGAAAACTTGAATATTTTAATTCGATAACTTTAAAATGGATGGATAAATTGATTTGACATTTGGCAGGTTGTTTTTAAATGTAAAAGGGCATATTTTGATAGAAATAGTAGTTTGTGCAACTAGTGTGGATATGATGGCCATATCTCACGAGGACGAAGTTTGAGCACGACGCCGTAGACGGAATGCTCAAACGTTCAAGTGCGATATGGACAATCCACACGTGTCGAACAGCATATTTTTTCTACGACCCACTTAAGAACAAATCTAGAAAATGAAAATTTCTATAAACTTTTATATAACTTCAAATTAAAAATTCAACAATTCAATTTTATGTTTCCACTAATTTTTTTGTGGTAAACGTACAGCTCTTGAATGTCCAATTTGCATAATGCTACGATTTCTCTTTTCAAATATAGGTATGATACTGTTATAAGTAGATGTTGCCAGTCGGACTCCCTCATGAAGGATACCGTACCATTATCTATAATAATGAATATTCTGCTAAATATTTCAAACGTCTACCTGTTGTCGTTATTAATATTAAGCAGAATTATTATTTAAAAATAAAATTAACAATAAAAAAAACTTCTTCACGGGGAATAGAACCCGGGTCTACCGCGTGAGAGTCTGGTTTGCTTACTACTCGACCACCGAGGAATATGCAAATTGTTTATCTATAACGTCAGATGTATCACATAATTTTTGCTTGAAAGGAACTAAAGTTCCTACCGTGTGTCCCGCGACACGTTATACCTTTTTATGGCATAAAATTTCGTAGATATAAATTATAGATGATAAACGATGCATATCTTAGTGATAGAAACTTATTTCACTCTCATCATTGAACCATAAATCAGATATTTCGGCCGTTTAACCCATCCTTTATATTGAAATTATGACAAATTTTCTCACACATCTTATTGACAACGGAAGTTACTATAAGCTGCACATTCAGTTTTGGTAATGGACTTGCTGGTGTAGGTACGATCTTGGTCTTGGTTATGCAAAGTCAGAGGAACAAAACAGAGTTTATTATCACTGAGGATCGATAACAATGGTGTCATTTAAGCCACCACATACACATTCTCAAAGAAGGTTGAACGAAATATGATGTGGATATATCTCATAAAAATTATACAGCTTCTTTATTATCAATTCCATAGTTTGAAGTTTATGGTAACGAGGAATATTGAATTATTTTTAGTTTGAAATAGCGGATTTCAAATATTTGTTCTCGAAAATATTTTTATCCGTGTACAGGAATCACTTGTTAACATTTCATTCATGTCAACTACACCTGGAGCTCCCCTAGCTGAACTGAACGCTCTCACTAATAACAGATCAATAAAACTAATGCCGTATCGAATTTGAATGTGAACTGTGAAGAATTTTATTCGATGACTTATTGGACTGCGCTGCATGCAGTATTTTCATTGAGCATTGACCTTATTCAAAACTAGAAACCTCTAGCCTCTAAGCTGGGAACATGGCCGAGCAATATGTGAGCAATTGAAACACTGCAGCTGTGTAAGTGAGCTGACCTCTTTAATGGGGCATGGAATAATAATTATACCCGTTTTGTATCGAATACATTCGTATACTGATTCTGATAGACGGAAGGGTGAAATATTGGTAAAGAGGTTAATATTATCCCTGAATTTTTGCGTAATAAGCTGGTAGAAGCACATGTTTCAAAAGTTCCATTTATATCTTCTGTAAGTTCCTTGTGGCATTACTTATTCTTTTTTCTCTTATTTTTTGGGAATCAAACCACAATAATGTTTTTTATTTTTTATTTCGACGTTTCGGTAGCGTTCCAGCTACCGTTGTCAAGATTAACTAGTAATAAAATTAATAAAATAATTTTTGGTCCCTATCTGACACAACGAAAAAATATGACAACTAGACAATCAACAATATTTTGAAGTTTAAGACTACAAAACTTTGTTGTCAAATTTTATTAAGGTCCATTCATAGTAGATCACACCTCTGGTAAAATGTGAAATAAAATATTTTATTTTATGACATTCTAACGATATGATAGTCTACTAGAAATGGAATCCAGTGAAGTGCACGTTCCAGGAACGGTTTTTATTGGGATAGTGCTTTTTTTTATTAAGATAGTTGTTAAGTATTGTTAGATTTAAAGCTGGTTCGAATATTAAATTGATTACCAATTTTCTTGATTCTTTCTGACAAACCCCTAACATACGGTAATTTCAAGTTTTCAAAAATTATGTTAGCTGAATTATTAATATTATTGTTATTCTTATGGGGTATTAACAATGAGCCTTTCTCCATATTCTTGATTTCTTTATTTACAAATTCTGCCGGGTAATTATTGGCATTTAAAACATTTTTCAGTAGAGTTTTCTGCTTTGTGAAATGATTATCATTAGAACAAATGATTCTGGCCTTATCGTATAAAGATTTTACTACCCCTTTTTAACGCTTATAATAATGTTTATGATCTAAAATTGAGTTTTTGTATAATGTCGTCACCTGCTTTTCTAAGATAATTCAAGAATATCTAAGCTGAGTTATAAACTTGTTTATAAAACACATTATAGTAGTACTTCAGTGTTGGAGCTTCACAATTCTGATATTTTACGAAAGACATGAAATTATAATTATATGTAACTTCAGATGATATGAACTTTTATTAAAATGGAATCTGTGCTTTCCAAAAACTGAGAAATAAATTGGTTGTAGAACAATTAACCTACCGGAACAGTAAACACACAAATTGCCTGAAGCAATTATTAAAATCAAGATTCATTTGTTTTCCACTACAGACGTTGTTATATCGCATTGTTTGGAGGTTAAATTCATCCAATTTATCGAATTCTTCATGATTTTTTCATTAAGTATGTTATTCAGATCAATGCATACACAGCAGTCCCTTCTGATAAGTTGCGACATTAGTGCATTAGAGCAGCCTCACAGCAACTGGGCCTTATTGGGTCCTTTGTGCATCCTCATGAAAAAAGTTTTAATACAGTTGATAACGTCCCAATGATTAAATTGGTCAAAACTCTCCAAACACAGATTCACGAATGGATGATATAGGCGATCATACAAAAGCGATATGCTTTACCATCCCATCTTCCTCGTCATAGGAATCTATAGCCTTATTCTATAAAGATGTTTGTTTAGTCAACAGTGTCCAGCTGCAAAACGTAGGTCATCGTCAAAAATACTTTTGCTGCTGCATTGTAAATATATATAATAATTCTTTGGATAGTTCGCAGTATTTTGTTTCATCCCACCATTTTGCAAATGCAGAAACTGTTACATTGGTGAATCAGTCAGATTTGAAACCTTTGAGCCAGGGCATCAGCCGCACGGTTACCTTAAGACTCACAATGGCCTTTGGTCTACGATTGTTGTTTGTCGCCTCAACCAAGGCATGGTGACATTCTAGTAGTGACCCCGATATAATGGTCCCTTCAGAGCTAGTAGTGCTTGTATGCTAACAGTATAGATGCATACACTCTCTCCAGATATTTCTGCCGATTACCTCTTTCGCAGCTATGAAGATACGGTTTGACCATTTTATGTTTGGGTTTAAAGAATTGGAGTACATTAAGCATGCAGAACTTTATACAGTTTTGAGTCATGTAGATGTTGATAGTACCTGCCGTTTCTCTTATTTTGTTTATACCTATTTTGTAGGCTTTATTAAGAACAGATCGTGTAGTAGAAGAGTCCATCTTCGCCTGTAGCATTGGGATCAGCTGTGTCTATGCTAGAAATATGGAAGCTATACATGGACATCGCAGCTGCCTTTTTGATATGAATTGTAGTGATATTATCACCTCTATAGCCCTGGTGGGTGTGGTTTTCGAGGAGCCTGTTATGTTGAGACATGCTATTCTTTGAATTTCATCTAGTTTCAGGATAGTTGTAGTTTATTGTACTTTTGAACCTCAAAAATAACGGCTCCGTAGGTTAGCATGGGTTTTATTAGGGCCGTATAGATCCCCAAGTCTGTCCCACGGCCCTCCAGCATCGTTGAGAAAACAGCAGTGCCCTATCTTATTTATACGTCAGTTGAAGCTTATGAACAGCAGTCAATACGAAAACATCGGTGTTTTTCAGTAAATGTTCCAGCACCGCTTATCCAAATGTCAACTTTTCGACAGTAATGGATAGCATTTGTATTTTCTATTTGTAATGCAGTATGCCTGTGAATTACTCATTACTTATGTAGGGATGCAGACACCATTTACTTTGGTCAACTACAATACAGTATCGGGGCCCCAAAGTATTGTAGGTAATAAAATGGCAGATAGAATAGCGAAAGAAGGGTCTGAAATAAACAGTAAATCACTGGTCTATGCAGTGAATGATATAGAACACTGGTCTAAAAAATGGCGTATAAAATTGAATGAAGACAAATCAGTCCATATAAACTTTACCAACAAAAGAATAACTTACCTTCCAATCAACCTAAATAACAGTATTGTTCCTAATAAGAAAACAGCTAAATATCTCGGTTTAAATCTGAACATCAAACTGAAGTGGAAGGAACCTGTTAAGAAAAAAACGGAACAGTTGAAGATAAAATATAAAAATATGTATTGGTTGATAGGTAGGCACTCGCAGTTTTCCACTCAGAACAAATTATTAATTCACAAACAGGTTCTGAAACCGGTGTGGACTTATGGCCTGCATCTATGGGGTTGTACCAAAAAAAGCAATTATAGATGCCTAGAAACCTTCCAAAGCCGAATATTAAGGAATATTGCAGATGCTCCTTGGTATATTCGGAACAACGATCTTCATAGAGACCTCCAAGTCGAATCTATCCTGGATGAAATCAAGAAAGTCGCCAGGAGACATGAAGAGAGGCTCCATAAACATCCCAACCTTGAAGTGCTCCAACTTCTAGACAATCAACCACAGATGCGAAGGCTCGAAAGAACCAAACCGATTGAGCTTGTGTAAGTGTTAAGTGTAAAGCAGAGTCAGTGCTGTGCTGTGTAGCCACAACAAAGAAGTGAGCTTACGTTAAAAACTAGGATGGACCACAGGTGACATCTAGATTACAAACTTTTTAGGAACTTGGGTTAAAGCAAAAATGCTGATTAATCTTTCAGATTAGGTGCATTCCCATTGTTAAGAAAAAAAATCACTGATCAAATGTGACAGGATTACTACCGGTCACTGCACTATGAAAAAGCACATGCATATCATTTGTATATACGGCGATGATCATATTTGTCCGTTGTGCATGGAAACGAGAAAGCAGCCGTTAAATCTGGGTTGCTTTGTACCTTTTCTGAATTGTTGAGCTGAAAATCAGAGCAAGATTAAAAAAAAAGGAGAAAAAATTATTTCTCCAATGCCTAGGCGTTAAAAATGATTTTCAATGACCAGGAAGTAAAAGTGTTACATCTATGGTCGATAAATATTACTACAACTGATGTTTCATGTCAATCGAGAAAAACATATTTTCCCCATTTCCGACAGTTTTTCCTGTATTTTTTTATTGTTCGTGGTGAATTCAATACATAAGTAATTATTATTTTGAATCTTGTTCATTCATCATTCACTATTCATTAAATTGGATAAACTTGTTTTGAAATAATGGAAATCGAAAATATATATGTTGCAGGTACCATACCCAATGTAATACTATTCCAAAAATTTGTTCAATCCTACGAAAAGAGTGTAATAATTTCGGTGTATATTTTGAATAAGCTATTTTCGATAAAAAACACTTTGTTCTTCATTTCCACGTAATATTGATATATAAAAAGGGTATCCCACGTAGTACTGAAATATAAACAGTGTCAATAAGCGGGGAGGAGGGCGACGACCCAGCACTGTAGTGGAACGCGTTCAATGCGATAATTACAGTCAAGCAAGGTCGGACATGGTTAGTACTTGGATGGGTGACGACCATGTCAAGGAAAACCATCGTATAGGGCCCGTACAGCCTGCAGAGTACTAGCATATCACAGCTCGCAGGCATTATACCAATGAGCACGAGGTATAATGTAGATATGCCGTCTTTCGGAGGAGACGTAAAACCGAGGTCCCGAGTCCATGGATGTTGGGCTCGTTAAAGAACGCTACCACTGGTTGGAACACTAGTGGGTTCGCCAAAATTTCCGGTTAGTGGTAGAGTGCTCCCGGCGTCGGTGATTAGCCTCAGTCGCAGAAATAGACCGACGTTAAATAACAGAATAAAAAAAAAATAAGCGGGGAGGAGAAATCTGAAATTCTCTTCAATTGTATTTAAAATCGAAGCTTGAAGTTATCTCAAAGGAAAAGTAAACAAAGCCTCCATTTAGCTAATATTAGAAACAAATTTCCATTTATTTAGGAAATGAGAAAAATGTGAAATGGAAATACCAAAAATTTAATATGCAATTGGGTCTTTCGCGTGAGCCCGGATTAAACTGAGTGTTAACTTTAATTGTTAATTTTAGTTTTCATTTGAATACTGAAAAGAAAACAATCGATAGCGAAACGCTGCCGCCTTTCGCGCTTAAGCTTTTTGTCTCTTGATTTTGAGCGAAGTTTTGATATTTTAATTTAGAATTCTATAGTTTCCATCTATATATACTGAGAAAACAATGGAATATATAGATACGGAGCATTCCTTTGAGCAAGAGAAATATAATTAACAATATATAATATATTGTACTGTAGGTTGCTTGTACTTGCACGAGGGTTATCAGAATTTTTTTCCTAATGTTTCATTATAAACTACGGAATTATTATCTTGATTATAATCGCGAATGAGAGTTTACCTTAAATGTAAAAGCTGTTGGATTGACAGTGTGTCGTCTTAATCTACCATAAAAAACACGATGGGACCACTATCTCTTCAAGGTACGGAGATTCCAATGGAAATCGATGTTGAGTATCTTGAAGTAATTATTGATTGGATATTAACATATACTCAACTATACAACCACGAGCTTGTGGCAAAGCATGGGGGTTAAGTCCGCTCATAATACATTGGATATACAGTGTAGTGATTGAGCCTAGGATAACATATCCGTCTTTGGTCTGGTGGACAATGACGACACAAAAGAACACGATGATAAGACTAGGTAAGACTGGCTTTTTTCATTATCCAAGGGTGCATGAGAAGCACGCCAATGGCAGCCCTATTCGATCTTTCTTCACAACACCCTCTTATAACGGGATGAGCAAGGATGGGGTTATTAAGGCTGCAACTTGAGCAACAACACATATTCATCAAGGACATCGTAAGTGAATCCATTTTAAATATGAAAACTGACTAAATGGCCACTAAGCTTTTCCCCGGCCCTAAATATGAGGTAAAAATACCTGACACAAAGGACTAGTAGACCGGAGAAACTTTAGTTTGCTTGGGTAATAGTTGTTGCTCCTTAGTTGAACGGTCAGTGTCTTTAAAAAATATTTTTCGAAGCTTATGGAGCGTTAGAATAGTTATTATTCTGCGATATCTATTGGTAACGCGCTTTATTGAATACGACAATATTACAGGAGACTGTAATAATAATTCACAATAATATTATTGGAAGTTCACAGAAATATTGCTCCAAAAATTATCTGTAGTTCAACAAAAAAGTGAGTACATTTTTTAAACGTATTGCAATCTTTTCGAACTGTTGACCGAGCTTCAACAGAATGGTTCCAAAATTCACCAAACTGGTCGTAATTTGACGCAAACACATTTGAATGGAGTTGAGTTGAAAGTTAATATGTATTTTCCACCGACACGAAATGTATTACTATTTTATTTCCAAAATTAAATTCGGTCGTTCTATTTGTAATTTTTATGCTGTCATGAAATTCTGTGTGGAAATCTATTGTTATTTGCAGTACAGCTAAAATAGTTGAATTTTTGAAAATATTTCAATGGGCTCGAAAATATTTACTCGTCTACTCATAGCCTCATGAAAGTAGGAAGTATGTAAATATATCCATTCATGTGTAGCTATGAAAGGAACATAATTCACTCAATTAACTACACCTCTTAAACCTCCGAAGAGCTTCTGAAATCGGTATTTGAGTGAAGTGGTATGTCACTCAAATGAATAAAAAGAAAGAAACCGTTGTGGGATAATATAGTTTTAGATAACCTAATTGATTTTGCTAGTTCCCACATAGGAATAAATGTCTTTATTATGCCGACATGCTTAGTATATTGTTAGGCCGACGATACTTAACCAGTGCATAACTTTTTTTTATTAATTTTCAGCTACTGAATGGAAAAGGTGAGAGCGCTTTAAATTGATCATAGTTTGAAAAAATCAAGGATTCTCTAAGACTCAATCTAGTTTTCATGATATCTAGAAAAATGGACTAGCTTTGGTAAAAGTTTCTTCACCAGCTTTTATAGTGGAAGGAGGTTCACAATTCATCTACATATCTTTTTGGTATGATTGTGTATTTTAATGAACCAATGTTGATGATTATTTTTTGCATTGGATCCAAAATATAGCTCCAAGGTGAAATATATATAAATGATGAATTGTGA
>CAJUYI010002952.1:13470-26838 GCA_910591695.1 Galerucella pusilla | reverse complement strand
TAGTGGTTGAAATACCTATACCTTTTCCACACCCATCTTTCAGTTTTATATATATTTATTATATATTTCACTTAACCATACTGGTGAAATTTGAGTTGAAACAATTAATCTGTTAGTAAACTATTGGATAAAACGTATTTCATTATTTCATGTTTTATATTATATAGTAAAGCCACAGTATAGGAACGAACTAGTATGTTATCTAGTGACGTTACACTGCCGAGCTCTCTGTGACCTACAACGTCGATCGGATGAGTACCTCATCCGGCGGCCAGTGCTGTGCTGCGATCCAACTAAAGTACCAGTGGTGAATTTGCGAATCGAATTATTTATTACAGCTTATATTTTTACGGGTTTTCGGTATTATTTTTATAGTTTATAAGCATTTTTTTGCAATGGATACCATTAAAAAGAAGAAAACGGGTATTGTGTGTGTAGTTCGTGGATGTAACAATAAATATTATAATTGTGATGTACAATACTTTATTATTTGATCTTCATATTACAATTATGAGCCTTGGTTTATGCATTGATTTCATTTGTTGTTTTTTTTTCAGAGCTAAAGTTTGGCTCGAAGCATGCGATAGGCCTGACTTGATGCCAAAACTATAAACTCTATACAATAGTAGTCATCGTTTATGTGGTGCTTATTTTGAACCAGACATGATTATGCAACCTCATAAAAGAAAACTTCTTTTTAAAAAGGCTATTCCAACAATATTTCTTCCATCAAATACTGCAATGCCTAAAGACTTTCAGACAAATGATTTATTGGGAACGATTTTTGTTCGCCACTTTTGTGGTTATTTAATTAAAAAATGTTCGGAAATTCAGACATGCACCGTATATGTGAAACGTATTCACAAGCGTATCAGAATTTAGACGATTCGTCTTTATACTATTACCTTAGAGCTTGTGAAAATACGAATAAGGATACTTTTGGAAACTTGAATATGCCGCATGAATATTTGGACAATACATCTCATTATAAGAAACATTGTTCCAAATGAATTTTGAGAAAGTTGCTACGGAAGATAATATTGTTGAATCACTTATAAATATCAGTCAAATAGCAGAGTTTGTAAATCCTTGTGTTGATTTTCCATAAAATATTCAATAAAACTTTTCTTCAGGGTACGACTATATTACACATTATTTGTGAATTAAAAATCTAAAAATCATAACAAAATGAAAATTGTGATATGGAAAAACCAATGAATATTTTGTATAAGACTATTGTTTTATTCACTCATCAGTGTACTGTTCTACAATATTTAAGAAAAAACATTTAACACGTTCAAGTCATTTTAAAAATTATGCCACCTACGCCTATAGTAAAATGAATCGTAAAATAACCGTTCAAGGTCATCAAAAGCTCTGGCAATTTATGAATGAAATTTATAAGAGTTATACTACTGGTCCGTTCTTATACTGTGGTAAAGCATTTTTGTTAGATGTGAGTCTGCAATGATGCTAGATAATAATAATATCTAAGGTGAAATCTCATAATTATTTTTTTATGATTCAAAACTACCACTTTTAATCAAATGCCAATGGAGTGTAAAATGGAGAATAATTCAATTTATAATTTTCATGAAGTATTTTTCAACTATACTAGTTCTTTTGGCCGATACAATAAACGCCTACTAATTTAAGTTACACATTCACTAATAGTTTTACTAGTACTTACTATAACGAATAGTACACACAATATTTTTCTCAATCCCACAATGTTGCAAACAAAGCTGGGGGATTGAAAATGTTCAAGATTATGGTAATTTATTTCACATAAATAGTGTGAGGAAACAATACGTTTGTTAAATATTTCAAATCTTTATATATTAAATTGCCGTGTTTGATCACGCTAATCCCCGAAGCCGCTCATCCGATTTTAATGAAATTCTGTAGATGTGTTTCACCTGGTCCAGCTTAAGATATAATTCACTTTCTATCCCAAAAAGTAGCCCCCAATATTTTGCTTCCCAAATTTTAAATTCCATAGTTAGAATTATCAATAGATGACGGTGTGATTTGATAATTCGATTTGTATCACATAATTTAGTAGTTGTTCCTATTATTATCATGTATAGTGGAGATTCCGAGTTTGAGATAATATGTACTCCCGAAGTAATGATGGGGAAGGGAAATTTTACCACATTAAGTTTGCTGCCGAAAAAATCCAAAGAAAATTGTGTAAGAAAATTTGACACTTTTATGAATTGGCGGAACCAAAACAATATTCATAGCTTTGCAGAGCCATATTAACGTGAGAATATTGGAAAATTTTGATATAAAAAAATGATTTATTCCAGTGTAATTTCTTTAATGTAAAAAGTAAAAAAAATTGTTCTCCTTTATGCACACCTTCATACAATTGTTCTTCGGAAACTATGAAAGTCTACGAAGCACAATATAATATTTTGTTATAAAATATAACAATGCTATTTGGGTAAAAATTGTTTCCATTACCCAGAAAAAAACCCAACATCTTCAATAATATTCCATCACTTTAAAACAACAAATTAAATATTCATAGTAAATCATTTGAAAATTTTGACAGAAATTTACATTTTTCAAATAAGCCCATAAATTATTAGCCTCAAATAAGATCTACTTTAATTATACCGAAAAAATAAGTATTTCAGTATAATTGTACATTTATTGTTACGAGAAAAAAAACTTATTCGCTACAAATCACATATTTCTTCACCCGTAGGAAATCATATTAGCCTACGAATTATGTGGCAATTGAAACAAAGAATTCTCACCCCACCCTTCCCTATTATTCAGTAACGGTCACCACCTGTATACGTTTGGCGTCAGTCTGCATGTGAAATTAGATCAGTTTTTGCAATTTTACTAATTATTTTGTTTTTGTGAAGTATGTGGTTAAAGTGCTCTGGACAAAAATAAGTTTAATAATAGAAGGAATGAATTGTTAAACTCATGGCGATTACAAGAATTGTGAGATGTCTTTGAAGGTAAGGAAATAAATGACAATTATATTCGAGTATGTGGAATAACAAGCAAGCGAAATGTACCTTAAACATACACATTTCTCAATTAAACCTGTCAGATCTACTCCAAGAACTCCAAAAAAATACTATGGGGGAAGCATTAATGTGCACACTTGAGGATAGACAAGGCTATTTTGTGGATACCATTGTTGGTTATGTTTTAGATCATGTAGGTATGTTTAATTTTTACAATGTATGGTTTTTATTTTATAAATGTATGGTATCCATTTTAAAAATGTATAGTTTTCTTTTTAATAGATCAAAATATTCAGCAGCAAGTGTTTTATTCCTATCCTGCTTTCCTACTACAGTTTTATGCATAAATAGAGACCATTAATTTTCATTAGATTTAAACATGTTTGTCAAAAAAATACTGTAATTTTAATCCGTGTCCAGACTAACCATCGACCAATTCAATCGGCTAGTCCACACATACAAAACGAAAGTCAACTTTGTTGTTCGACATAGTCTGGAAACCGCTTAGACAAATATTTATAAAAAATATATTTTCCTAAGTAAGCTATAATTATTTAGAGAACCGTGTGGAAGTTACCCATACTGCTTAATACACCGTGAACTTTTAATATACTGGGTGTCTCATTATATTCTGACTGTTTTCAAGAGCTTATATCTTCGAAACGGTTCTAGATAATAAGATGCGGTTTTCACAGTTAGGTTTAAAATTACCGTGAGTTTTGTTGTGACACATTTATATAAATGGCGTACTTCCGGTTTACCCGCTAGAAATGTGCGTATTTTCAGAATAAAGTAAATGTAATTTTTTAAACGGGACACCCTGTATATTAAGCAATTTCTTGAAAGACGCATATTTTTACTTTTTATCGGTACCTCAAACATTGAAATCAGTGCACAGAAAGCGAAGTTAGATAACTTTAACTGGGATACTGTAATGTTTCAGATATCTTATTAATAAATAATAATCAAGTAGGCGTTAATATGTCACATCACAAAAATATTGCAATCATTGACAGAACGTCACATTGTGTTAGAATCAGTTAGAACAAGATGGTATTTTGAACCAAAATGTTTGCTTTCAACAAGACGGGGCTCCACCCCATTATTCCAACATAGCAAGAGAATCTGTTAACCAACAATTTGGAAATAATTGGATTGGTAGGACAGGTCCAATAGAATGGCCTCCAAATTCCCCAGACCTGACTGTTCCAGATTTTTTTGTATGGGATTTGTGAAAGATAGAGTCTACAACCCGATGCCTGCTACTATTGAGGAATTAAAAAATAACATACAGCAGGTAATGGAAAGTATTCCTCTTGAAATGCTGACAGCAGCATTTGACAACTTGCTTCGATTCCACAAATGTATAGACCAAGAAGCAAGACACATCGAACATTTGTTTAAGAGTGACCTTAATCATGTTTCTATTTGTTTTTTACAGTTCACTTTAGCTAATAAAGTTCCAACTTTATATCTAAATCAATACAGTATCCTAGTTAAAGTTATCTAACTTCGCTTTCTGTGCACCGATTTCAAACTTCAAAGTACCGTTATAAAGTGAAAATATGCGTCTTTCAATAAATTGCTAAATATACAGGGTGTCCTATTTAAAAAATTACATCTAGTGTATTCTGAAAATACGCCAACTATCTAGCGGGTAAGCCGGAAGTACGCCATTTATATAAATGTGTCACAACAAAACTCACGGTAATTTTAAACCTAACTGTGGAAACCGCATCTTATTATCCAGAACCGTTTCGAAGATATAAGCTCTTAAAAACAGTCAGAATATGATGAGACACCCTGTATTTCTAAATATTTAGAAACATTTCAAAAGCTCAGTGTATTGAATAGTGCATGTAGGTAACTTCCATAAACAAAAAACAATACCATAAATAATTCGGTTTTTTGGGGAAATATATTTTTTCACTAAGAGGAAATATAATGTTTATGAAAATTATGGTTCGGTTATGATAAATATATGGAAATTTTAGTAAAAATTAATAGTTTTCTTGAAGAAGGAACATTTGTTTCCAACAAAAAAATATAATCTGCTGGAAAGACACATTTTTTACGAATAAAAAACATATCGTCAACCCAGACAATATACTTTTTTATGATAAAGAAATATCATTCTGCCATAAAGTAATTTTTTTATAATAAAACAATATAGTTAGCTTGCAAAAATAAGTATTTGTTATTGGAAAACTACTTTATTTAATTTAAATGCTTTCAAAGATTAATATAACTATTTTGTCATTATACCTCAATAAATGTTGTTTGAGACAAATATGATACATTTTTACAAGAATGAATGTAATTTTCGATAGATAACTCATTTTATTGATGACAATGAATATGTTTTAATCATCAACAATATTACTTTCCGAAATTGAAACAAATCCTTTCTTAACGACAAATTAAATATTAGTTAGGCCATATGGAAAATCATATTCATTTGACATAATAAGATTTTGATTGTCACAAATACATCTTTTTCTCGGTGCGAAAGAATCGTGCCGCACGAATTTCACATTTTTTACTAATCTCAGCAGTTTTTTCAACCTACTTCCAACATCATATGAGAATCAAGTGAAGACAAATCTGACTGTTTCAGATATGCCCAATCGAACAGAAATAAACATGATTCAATCAAAAATTCACATTAGTGAACAGAACAATTGCGTTTTCAATATTCCTATTGCTAAATAAAACCAAAATACATAATAATTGTTAATTTTGCTCAATATTATTGTGTACAAGAGTTTAATTAAAATATTTAAAATTACTATTCTGATTTCAATATTGGTATAGGGATGTACGCAGCAAATGCATGAAGTGTCTCATGGAACTCCACTCTACGCACTTGTTGTATAAATTACTATTTCATTCAGCAACTTATTGCATGTACAAATAAAAAGGGAATTGTTAGAATAGTTATAACGAACAGATTTGAGTGAAAATGTATTCTACAGTGAAAACTGAATTATAAAATTCAAAAGTGTAAGCTTTATTATCTTATTGATTTCTGCTTGCTGCTTAGGAAGCTTAGGAATTTTCCCATCATGTATTTTTCACTTATGATGCAGTAGATAAAAGTTGAGATTAGTTAAATATTAACTTATTACTTTTCTTGTCGAAGTTTCAGAGCAGCGCAAGAAAGTTAAAACTCTTATTCAAAGTCAATTTCCCATCCTGATTGTCCCTGATAAAGTTAATTTTAATTAAAATCAAGTTGCTGCTCTTGAAAATTATTTGATACTCTAATCAACCGGCGCTAGTTAATTATAGATTCTCTTAGTTGAGAAAATTGCACTTGGTTCATGTGAATGAGAAAAAGCCATTATGGTTATTATATTATTCCATAGTATTATATTTTTTATCTGATAAATTTGATAAGACCATAAAGCTTCAAATTCAACGGATATGTTTTCCAGTTATTGAATGACTGAAGCTGAATGAAGATTCATTAGGAAAATGTTGCTCCAATCATGAATACTTATATTGTTACCCTCATGTTCATAAGACAACAGTGATGATTTTCACTAGTATCAAACTAAAACAAAAAGGTTAATCGACAAATATTAGTATGTTTTTCGAAGGGAAGAACATCCGAAGTTCGTATATAAATACAACTGTTGAAATTCTCATTACGAATCAATAACTCGAATAGCCAGCGACCGTTAAGAAACGTTTGTCTTATCTACCAAAGTGGAAATATTGCTGGCGTAGCCTTCCACGTCGTCGTCCTCCTCATCGGATCCACTCCGCACATTAGGGAAGGATGAATGATAGAAGAATGTGCACTTTTTAAACTTGGAATTCAAAATAATTAGAATTCTTTTCATCTATGGAAAAAAAACTCGATGTTAGCAGACAGGGGTGGTTTTCGAACAGAAGGCGCTTTTCAGAAGTATTCCTTGAGTTGGTTACTGTTTGAGAGCCAGAGTTGATATAAATATTTTTTTCTACAACCCCATACAAAAAGTAGTCATTTTGTAATAGAATACTTTCAGAGAAAACTGATTTCCGTCACCAGAGACAGAAAGTGTCATAACGTTAACTTCCGTCTCTAGTGACGAAAGTTAAATTTATATTTTCATCTATTTGCCGCCCTCGTATAAAATGTTTTGACGACTTTTGCTTAATAATAAACAAAGCTAGGAATCATTTCTTTAATAAGAATGCATTTTTTTGCTTTTGTTTAAATAAACAGCAAAATAGAATTGTGAAAATACCGTGAGATTTTGAAACAACTTGAATCTAGTTGCCAGGTTTCATTAGTTTGACACTGAATTGGACATTTCCCTTCAATTCTTCACACTCAAGGCATTGTTAGTTTTTTAAGTAAGTGATTTAGATTTTTCAAATACACCACCAGAAATAGCAAATCAAACTGAGCAGACCTCTTTGAATTTATTAATATTATCAATATGCCGAATGTGGTTATTGGAATGTTAATTATTGTTTCAGCTATTTCGAAAAGTTTTGGGTGAGTAGTTTGATCAGTCAATGACTTTTTGAGTTTCCTACACAATAACAAACTGTTCCCGTCAACTGCCATCTATTAATAGACAACTGTAACATGTCAAGCAAGCTACTACATTTTATTCGTGATTGAAAGCTATTGGGAGTAGAAAACCTTGTGAATTTCAACGAATATGGAAAAAATCAATTTTGAGTGCTGATTAAGCATCATTTTCCGCTCTAAAAGACTATCACTTGCGCAGAGAACAGAAAAAGCGCCATGAATAACTATAAGGGCATAGGACTCTGCATCATCAATTTAAATGCGTTAAGAAATGTTTACTTTGCTTCTTTGTGGTGGTATTACCAAATATTCAGGCCACTCAATAGATATCGTCACGCCAGAAATCATTGATAAAATGCATGAAATGATATTGGACGATGGGAGAATGGAAGCTCGTGATGGAGCTGTAGACATCTCAACTGAGTAGGTACATCACATTTTGAAATGCGTATTTGGACATGAAAAAGTATCCGCGCGATTGCTAAAACTCAACCATAAATGCAACTATGTGGCCACTTCGAAGGAGTACTTGGTGATGTTCAGCAGTAATCCGTACGAGTCTCTGCGCCATTTTGTTACTGTGGACGAAACATGGATCCAACACAACACACCAGAGACTAGGGAACAATTAAGACAATGGGTTTCTCCACTTTCATTCTAGATTCCCATGACTCAAAAAATGTTTAATCTTTTTTTTCTGATTTTTTAGAACTCACCACCCTCCACCTCTTGAAGATATTCATCATGACATGATGAAAAATTTTGAAGATATCTAAAATTCTCTGACAAAAAGGAATTTTCCTTGCACCAACCAAAAAATACCAAAAATAACAGAGCTCAGTCAACTACTGCAAGAAAGTGAGAGGTGCAATTGGAGAGGCTTTAAGTCCCCTCAGCACATTCAGATACATTTCAGTCTACCAATAGCATGTTCTTGCCAATTTTCTTCATGAAATTGGAAATATTGACTATACATACTGCTTTTAATAAGGCGGTGCCCCTTTCCAAAGTTTCGCAGCACAATAAGACATTTACAACCAATTTTCCTCCTATTTATCGACTCGGATTTGTTGCCGCCCGATTTCAACCCCGTGGATTATTCCATATGGGTAGTTCAGGAGTCCATGGTTTATGCCAATCATGATAATACGACAATTACGACGGAGAATTTCGTATTGCTTGGACACTTTTAGTCAATACATCATAAATAATTGCTTACAGGCTGTAGTTGACGATTAAGGAATAATTTCCAATGTTATTAAATTTTAAAATAAACCGTCCAAAAGATGAATAAGCAAGCGTAGAAGGGGTATAGTAAGCACCCAGTGTCAAAAACATCTTTAGGCACTAATTTTATAAGGAATTCGTGACTAAAGTAACGTTTTGAGTGTCAAAAACGTTACGTTACTCATTGTCACGCTACTTGGTATGATTTAGTAGGTACTTGATATCACCAAGCATCGTTTCTCAGGTATTGGATTCAAATTCGTGATATTTTTATGACTTCTTTTTCGATAAATGCTTTCCGTTTGAAAATATATAAGTTGGTATAAGTAGCGGCATTCGGTTTTGCAACGAGCTACAGTGCATTGATTTAATGAAATCATCGAGGGTCCGGTCCTGTTTGAAAATGATCCTCCCAATTATTAGGTGAAAACAACAACATATTGGTTGATATCATATTTTATAAGCAATGAAGTCCTTCATCATTAGAATTTTAAATATATTTAACACTTGTTCTCAATATTCTACAACCAATTCATGATTATCATGATATTCTATCAGCATTTTAGATGATGTATAAATAGTATTACTTCTAAAATAGATTTGTGTTGCAGATTATGTCAAAAGTTGGTTCATTTTTATTAGATTATGTCACTATAAAAGCAAATTACATGTATCTTCAGATACAGATCTACACTCAGATCGACTTAATTATCACTTGTGAAAGGAATACTTCTACATGGATCATCAATAATAGACTGTGAATGGTTGAACTTTTACCCCGTAGGTTACGCTTCGCTTATTTTATTGACGGGTTCGTATTTGTTTTTCCGAATTCATGGACTTTTCCCGATTTTTTTTCACTTCTGCTTTTTCGAGTGGTATATTTTAATTGAAAACGAAATCAGGTGGATATAATAGGTGAAGGCTAAATCGCCTGAAAACAATCTGAATTGGACATCTACGTCAAATACAAACGTAGACTTATTTTCTTACTAATGATATACTCAGAAACTTTATACCTTAATAAAATTGTTCTATATTTATTGTAATTGAGAGACAATTTATTGGAAAGATGTATAAGATTTATCAAATTAATATTGATGTGAAGAGTATTTTAATGAACTAAACTCACCTAATTGTTAAAAAAACTCGCATTTATACTTTTGATTGAACATGCCTTCTTCAGTTATCAGGAAATTCCTGCCTAAATTAACATGTTCTAGGCATTTCAATCCAAAATACTTTTTTTTAATCAATTCGGCTCATTTAACAATTTCCATTTATTTGTATTTGTGGAGTTCCCTATTTAATTACTTTTAATTTGATACCCTTCTTGCCACATATACTTTCCTTTCTCTACGCCATATTGGAATGTTAGTATGCCCTATATTCCATCCACAATTAAGATCAATCTAATGCCTACTATTGCTTTTTTCAAAAGCCTACAAAATCATATCACAATTAATTTGAAAAAATAAAACTGATATTTTATAAGAAATTTTATATTGAAGGGACAGGTATATTGCTATTATTTTTGAGAAGAGAAAAAAAATAGGATTTTTTGTGATACGTCACTCGACCTAACACTTTAAAAATGGTTTGGAAACGCAAAATAGGCAAAACAGTTTATACCCCACAAAAAATGTCAGTATTTTAATCAAATGAATGTATGTACTGTAGTACATACTAGGATAATGAAATACTTAAATTTATTCATGTTTTTATCAATGGTTCGTTGCTATACATAAATACAAATTATACATTTTCAATGGCGAATAACTCATAACGTATTGAAAATGTCCATAGAAAATTTTTTGCTTGAAATTTCTTCCTTCATCCAATTTTGCACTTATTCTCAAGACTATTATTAGAACATTAGCACCATATAGGATTTAATTATTAAGTTGTTTTTCACTTGTCTGATTATTACGTAGGTGAGAGCACCCAGTGAAAAAACGAGAGAAAACCCCTTTACTGCACATGGAGCATGCTTCTACCAATCTTTGTCCAATTATCTTGGACTTCATAACAACAGCGCACGAGGTACCATTTTCCATCTTAGATCCGTCTGTGTAAATTATGTTATATTCGTAATATTGCAAAATAACCTGTTAAAAGCTGTTTATGATTACTTGTGTTAATTGAATTCGTGTTAATTGAATTTTGTGAGTCGGGTATCAGTATTAGGTGCAACATTAAGCCATGGGAGGACATCCTTAGAAGTAGGAAAGAATTTTGTTGGAAGAGAGAACTGGATTTTATTGTTTATTCGTTTGCAGAAAGGTACAGCAGGTTGTTATTATAAAGAGAATTGAATCTATCTGATATCTACAACATATTTTTTGGACGGATGGTCTCCATTCAAAATTACATCTGAAGCATAAAATAAGCTTAAAAACTCTCTCCGGAGGAATAAAAGCATTTCTCCATAGTTGACAATATCGCTTTTCCTTGGACTGGTGAATGCTCCTGTTGCTAAGTGTAGTGCTGTGAGTTGAATGACGTCTAGTTATTTCAACGTACGATTTCTAGCAGATGCGTAGACAATGGATCCATATAGTCTATGCGGGATCTCACGTATCTGTTATAGATAGATAACTAGTATCACCTTCTGTTCACATCCCCAGTTGATATTATTTGATAGCATTTTAAGCAGATTAATTCCAGATAAAGAAGATCTTTTTCAGCTTTCAGTATGGGGGTTCCAGGTTAATTAGTTGTCAAATGTCATCTCTATATATTTTATTTCTGTACTCCAATTTTTTCAACAACTATGGGAAAATTTGACTTTGAAGGTACTGTGTGTCGACGACTAAATACTATATACTTTATTTTTTGGAGCGATAGTCGCTCTCCACGGTTTGATAGATATACTGTGGATATAGCGTTTTGGATATTACGCTTAATAGTTTTTAAACTATCATCTCTCATGTATATAACAAAGTCATCGGCATACATACTGGTGTGTAAAAAGTGTAGGTATTTGGAATGAAGTTGTGGATATTTCCATTCAGTCCCTTTCCTGCAAACCATTCGAAGATACCGTCTCCAAGCCATATCGTATGCTTTGTTTATATCAAAAAATGCTGCTACACATATTTTTTTGCTAGCAAGACTTTCGTGTACATATGTTTCCAATTGGATGAGGTTGTCGTATGTTGATCTTTTTTTTATGAAGCTGTTGTGAGTATTAGAGAGATATTTATTTTGTTCGAGGAACCACATTGATTATTTAAAAAAAAGAGAAGAGCCGTTTTCGGACTTTGTCGAATATCTCCGGAACTTGTCGAGACATTTGTAGGTAAGTGTAGGTAAGGTGTATTATGTGTTTTATTTTATTGTGTGAGCTATTGCTATTTATTATGTTCTTTTTTATATATTATTGATATACGCTTAGTTGTAAGAATATGTCCAACGTCGTAACAAGCTTTTGCTTTTCGACCTCTCTATCATTTATTTATTTTAATTGTGTATTTGAAATTATTGTTAAATGTGATTTTTATTGTATTTTTATTATTATTTAAATAAATGATATATATATATTTTCAATTTCTTTCACCCATTAATTCTCTCACCCCCAATCTCTCAACCTACCAAACTTTACTTCAGTTAATCGATATTTTATCGATTGATTTTTTCGAAATCTCTGTATACGTCCTTTGTCAGTCCCGGACAAATGGTAATATGAGTGATATCACTATGCAGAACAACATAAGATTTAATCTCCACAGAAATACAATTCATCAAATGCACCAACCGACTAGGTATAGCTCTTCAGAAACAAATAAAACGGAAATAAAATATATGTCGTACCATAAAATAAGAATTTACTATTCCAGTACCTACGTATCGTCGGTTTTGCTCAACTCGATAGTAACTTACTTTATTGCGGTATATTGTTGATAAAACTGTCATTGAAGCAATTATAAATATTTGTAAGATTGTACTAGTTTTGCAGTACAGCCTTTATCATGCTACCTCTGTAAATTGGTTGAGATATAAATTGTACGTCTTTGCACCCAAGTACCATCCTCAATAGCATGATGTGCTTATGTTATTACCCCATAAAATGAAAGTGGCTTCGTATCGCCATGATAATAAAACAAACTGAAGGCACACCACAACGTTCCGACACACAAGTATATAATATCAATAAAAGTGTGTCCCAAAAACTACCATAAAACTTAAGTCATTCATTCTAGATAAGAATCGCTTTTGGTAACTCCAAAGTTCAAGCACTAGTATAATAATTAACATATTCCACAAATATGGTAATAATTGTATGTTTTATTCCAAATATAAGTGAATATACTTACTTTTCATAAGAGCAGTGGAGGAACATATTGATAGATATAATTGAAAGTATTTGAAATTATGGAAAAACTTTCGTGGTTAGTAGAAATATGAAGGTCCTCATGTTAAATACAACAGTAACGTAGCCACCAGTGTTTCAACCAGTGGAAGGGACCTTCATCGAGTCCATCATTCCTGAGCTGAACCTAACGTCGAATACGGATAGGAAAGCCTATCATATTATCAACCTTTGTGCAAAATTTGAATGAGAGACATTGATATATGGCATCACAGTAATAAAAAGAATGTTGTGATTTTTTTTTG
>CAJUYI010002952.1:0-12929 GCA_910591695.1 Galerucella pusilla | reverse complement strand
TTTGTGCAAAATTTGAATGAGAGACATCGATATATGGCATCACAGTAGTACTTTGTCGAAGGCAGCCATGTATTACCTAGTATGACAACCTCATTTTAAAAACAATGATATGCCGTTTCTAATATCTCGAATAACTTCAATAAAAAATATATTGCTGGAGAGTTGTGTAGCGATGGAAAAACAGGAAAATGTGTAATAGGAGTAAACGAAGTGGTAGGTGGTAGGTTGTAATGAATGTATTGTCGATGGATACTTCGGTAGATTATAGGTGTGGAAGGGCTTCTGAATAGATGTGGTGTTGCCGGTCACTCGGAGGGTCATCTTACAGGAATAAAACAACTACCTGTAGCACTGGGATACGTTCTATTTATTACTTAAACTTACTACTATACATTATACTACTTATGACTTATGAATGGTGATATTCATATTCTAAAAATCCCATTAACATTAACCCTAATATTAATAGTAATAAAATTGTTAAGACACTATCGTTTGCATATTCATACGACAAGTCAAGTTCATCATAAGTAAATATAAATAATACTATTTATGTTTATTTCACGCTCTGAACTTGACTTCGTACGTGCAACCTTCCTACTTCTATTCTTATGATTTATTGAAATTAGCTTCAAGGGAATTTATGTCTTTTGTTTAAATATCATTGTTAACTTATTATATCGACCAAAAGGTATCACAAGGTGTTTTAGAAAACGTTCAAAATTTGAGACAGGTATCTTAGCTTTTTCATGGAATGATACACCTTTTCTTAGAAGAATTCATAGTAATTGTTTAAAAGGTACTAAATTATTTAATTCAAAATCTAAGCTTCAGTAACAGTGTGATGCACCATGTACATTATGATGTAACAGTAGTGATAAATATTTTTCCAAACGCCACCACAAGTTACCAACTGCATTAAATTTATTGATTTATCATCTTATTTAAAAATAGTTTGCCTCTCCTAGTACATAAATTCAAGCTAAATAAGAGAGCGACAACACAAAATTTATTGAAAAAGTACAATATAGTACATTTAAAAGGTGTTAACCATTCTTTTAGGTAGTCCACCTAAAAGAATGGTGATAATAAATAATCTGAAAGAATCCATAGATCATAACATAACCCTCTCTCTCTAAGCAAAACATACACAATGCAAATGCTATATACATTTTATAGAACACCCACGAGAAAGAAAGCTTTTTGTTCGTACCTAAGGAGTACCATAAGCCATGGTTTTCAAGAAGACGTGAAAATATAAATCCAATCCATTCAAAAACGCAAAAAACTCATTGTGTGAATTGATTTTAAAAATAAGAAACATTTTCAAATGATGGAGATTTTCATCAGGGCTAGAATTTTATAAGATTGAGATGTATTTGAGTAGAATTTGCGAAATAAAAATTTCTCATCTATCAAACTAGATGTGACAGAAGCGTTTGACAAAGTTTTGGAACGAAGAAATAATACCCATGCTCGATAAAATCATTTTAAATGTTTTTAGATACAAGATCAAACAAAAAATCCAAGTGGAAATAACCCTAAAAAGATTTCTTGGTCTTGTACCGGGTGTCCCAATAAGAATGGCTCTCGGCCATATCTCGGGAACCGTTTATAGTACAGCTTCGGGAAAAAACATTTATGACAAAAGTGACCTCGAGAAAAACCAGGAAATTATTTACAGAGTTGTAGGTCCACCGCTATTTGACAGTTGAAATTTTAAAATGCAAAATTTTTCAAAATTCACCTAATTAATATTATAATCAGATTCGACAAACTCTGCATATTTTAAATATGACAAGAAGTCTATCTCTTCAAATAAGGGGTGGGCAAGAGTGGGAACCTTGTTCCGAAAAAACGCCTGTATTTCCGGTTCTGCTTGACCGATTTTAATAAACTTAATGTTGTTTACTATACTATAAAATATAACTTGAGAAATATCAAGATTTATAGAAAACAGAATATTTCTCTGGTTTTACTCCAATCTTGGAAATTTTTCTTCAGCCCTTCAAAAAATAATCGATTCAAGTATTATTTGCTTGCTTTAAAATTTCAATGAATTCTCTGTATCGGTTTGATCCTAATTGTAAGCAATTATTTCACAGTGGAACTAGCATATTTATGCTTTATTTCTCTTTTCACTTATTTTTGCGGCGATAATATTCGACGTAATTAATGATGTTCAATGTAAGCAGGGCTTACTGTTTTATTTTAATGAACAATGTCAGAACAAACATAGAGCTGGTGACAGTAGAATGAATTTAATGAAGCAATCGATCATTCGCGTATAACAAATATTATTTGCGGATTTAAATAATGAAGTGAATATTCACCATATAGTATAGTTCACCAGTTCAAAAATTTATTCATTATTCCAATAGCTCCTAAAAATATGACCAATAGTTTATTGGATTCAGTCTGATGTCTAGATAAAAAGTTACAGAAGTTATAAACAAATCAAGATGAAAAAACTCAGTATTTTGCGAATAACTTAAAAACTATAAAAGGTAATCAGGATTTGGAATGATTGATAAAATAACACAATTTAATTTGTCCAAATCTTCATTTTATTAAAATTAACTCTGAATATATAGACCAGGGCATTTAGGAAAATAGAGGAAATTCTGGAGCACAACATATATCGAGATGCGGTATTCTGCATTGTGATCAGGAAGGTCCCAGAAAAGACTGGGGAAAATGTGGGTTAGCTCTTTTTTCAAAAACACCTTCTCGGACGGAAAATGCATTTTCCAATTGCATCATTACTTGCACTATTATGGGAACGATTGGAAACTTAGAAAGATCACTCGGAAATCGTTACTTGGGCATTAGAATTACCCAAGGGTGCATGGGGATGGCTCTGTGGAGGTGTGCGGGGGTGAATTGGGGGAGGAATGGCAGTGTGCATGAGAATCGCTCCAAACTCGTTACTAGGGGGTTTTCGGGGAGGCTGAATTGGGGTCATTCTGGAGGAAAATATGCACAGTGCATGGGAAGCGCTCCAAACTCGTTACTTAGCATCCCCGAAAACCCCCCAGGTAACGAGTTTGAAGCATTTACATGGACCATGCGATTTCCCCCAAAAAATGACTCCCCGGATACCTCTACAGAGGCACCCCTGAGCGCCCCCGGGTAATTCCAATGCCAGAATTGAGTGAGTTGCCATTCCTCCCCCAATTCACCCCTCGCGCATCACCACTGAGCCACCCCCGTGCACCCCCGGGTAATTCTAATGTGCTAACCCACATTTTTCCCAGTTTTTTCTGGGACCTTCCCGAACACAATGCAGAAAACCGCATCTCGATATCTGTTATGCTCCAAAATTTCCTCTATTCAGGTGACTTTGTTCTAAACGCCCTGAACTAATAGACCTACGCATGGCTATGTCCATAAATGGGATGGGAACAACAGCAACAACAAATTTTCCACCAGGACGTAGTGGTATAAGCCTATTAAGAAAGAGTCCCACGACAAGGCCAATAGAGAGACGTGGTCCAAGAACCAGGAAGGTGATCTTCTGTGTCTATAGTTATTTCGTTGTAACTTTTATCTGCGTTACTAATTTCATGTACACGCCTGTAGTACGCACCTATTCGTCCAAATTTCCGTAGTTTTTTAATTTTCCAATAATTTTTATTCCAATCTTTTCCTCCATGTTCTATAATGATTTCTGGAAAATCATGAAACCTTTCAACTGAATTGAAATTCACAATCACATTAAGGTAAGCAATACTGT
Source organism: Galerucella pusilla (assembly GCA_910591695.1). Taxonomy (NCBI): domain Eukaryota; kingdom Metazoa; phylum Arthropoda; class Insecta; order Coleoptera; family Chrysomelidae; genus Galerucella; species Galerucella pusilla. The sequence goes on along the minus strand of CAJUYI010002952.1, from coordinate 9,193 downwards.
GGTTTTTTTTGGAATCAATTTCCATTTAATGTCCAAATTAATTCCAATACAAAACTTTATAGTATTGCTTATAAATGGCACCAATTGAAGCACTTGAAGGCATATTATGACCACACTAAATTCCAATTTGGCTTTTAATTTTTTTGGCATTTTTTAAAGTCATATTTCCTCATTTTTTGGCTACTTTTCATGACTTACTAGCAATCATTGCTACTTGGTTGCAATATTCAGTCTTAAACAAGATAAGACATCTTTTAAGGAAGGCTGAAATTATTCTATGAAATAATGCTTAGAATATGCTTAACTTTATCATTTTTTCTAAATTATATGCTTCGATCTAGCATTATTTGCTTGGTAAATGAAATGTGTTACTTGGGAAATATCGTGCTGCTCCTCGACAGCCTTCACGTGATTATTTTGGGAATTCGTGATTGATATTTTTGGAAAACGTGCCTCATCTGTGAACATTATGTTTTCCAGAAATTGAAGATTTCGATGCATTTTGTCTGTCATGCAATCACCAAATTTTACTTGCTAAGAAAAATATCTTGGTAAAAAATAATGAACATGTTGGATGTGGGAAGGGTACAGCTGCTGCACTTTCAAAACTCGCTACTCAGATGTGTAGCTGATATTTGTAGCAATTTCTTCAGTGGTTGTTTCTGAGTGTTGATCAATATCATCCACGATGTCAATGAAATATAAAGAATCTATTTTCAATAAAATTTGATAAAAAAAAGGAAAACTCAATTTTACACACCACCTTTTGAGAGCGACAATTCGGAAGGAAGTGAGATTAGGAAATTTCTCCATTGGCAAGACCCATTATAATTTCATAAGTCACTCCCCGATTTTTTTCGTATGAACACGTTGTATATACATCACTATACTTTGTGAAGCAACTTTTTAGGTGAAATATTGTTTTACCCATGAATCCCCAAATACATCCACCATATTATATCAAGTGGATTATATAATTTTTCTATTACTAACAGAAGAACAAAAATATTGGATTCTGTTTCTATTGAAGGTGAAGGTGAAGAGATATTTTCCAGATGTGAGCTTCTTACTATCACCGCACTTTCGATTACACTCGACAGTGAGCGAATTTGAATACACAGTTGTCTATCCAGTCTTATATCAAGCTAACAAATCCATACACGACAATAAGTGCTCAAAGCGCATCCATATGGGACGACTGCAAGGGATATCCGAAAACATCCAACAAGACGACGATAATGGAGTCAGTCTCAAGATCATTTTCCACCAAGTGATAAGATTCTTATAGTTAATAACTTACAAGACCCAACTAAGTGAGGTTCTGGAACACCCGTTGAAAAAATTAACTGGAAATCTAATGAACACATTGTTTCCAGTAAATTAATCCAAATAAACCGCATTCAGAAGTTCGAATTGTTGAGATAATTTATGAATGAACGTATCAGTATATAAACTGTATGGTTGTTCAACCACAGTTGTATTTAGTTGTCATCAACATATCTCTGAATTATGCAATTGCTTCAGTTAATGAGGGTGCGAGTGTCCCCATGATAATAAAGGTGTCATATTTAATCAACAGTCTACTCTAAATAATTGGTGGTGTAATATGTTCCATTCGGTGGCAAATTATGTTGATGTGGATTTACAGCGAAGTTCTAAAGTAACCGATATATTCATTTTCTACGTCAACATGAGTTCAAATTGAAAATCCTGAGATGGCTCATTCATTCATCAATAATTCACTTACCCCTTCAACTAGCTAGTGGTTGTAAGTACTGCGTTTGAAAGGGTTTTAATTCTCCATTCAGCAATATAGGATGTCTGGAGATGAAAAAATGATTTTATTTCATACAAGTATTCATTTGAACTTCCTCCACTATACCTCGTTTTAATGGAAAGAGCAAGAATGGGTTATTTGGGCTGCAAAACAGCTTGAGTAACAAAACAGTTAGATCAGGACACATATTCGTTATGGACATCGCAAGTGAATCCATTCCATATATGAAACCTGAAACCTGAAACCTGAAACCGGAAAATATTGCTTCCTGTCTACTACAATAAATTGAGGAATCTAGATATAGCTGCAGCCCAGAATTGCCAATGTATGGCGTTTTACCCTTCATTTAATAATTCTGGTAAATGACCTGAAAGTTATTCAAATCTTAAACTACTCAATAGAATCAACTACGGATGCTCAATAGTTACCGTCTAAAACTCACATTAACTAATATTTAATATACAATAGACTCTAAAATCTGTCATAAAAAAACTGAATACACTATATTATTCGATTGCCCAATATATACCTACTGTGATGGAACCAAAAACTAAATGTTTAGAAAATCGGGAATGCCTCATAAGTGCCTAGGAAATTATCACGAAAGTAAGTGCAAAATGTATTTTCGATTACACTACTAGTATATTAAAGCTCTGGACATTTATATTAAGTGAATAATGGAGAGTATTTTTTTAGTGGGTTCATAGCTTGCTGATTTTGTGCACTGTTTCTCTAATGTAAATGTTTCATTGTTTCATTTCATTCCAAGCAATAAATATTATTATTATTATTATCATTATCTTTTTTTGCCAAATAAATTATTCATATAACATATTGAGGTGGGAAGGTTTTGACGATTTTTTTAAGCTTTTGTGTTTTTAGCACATTCTACATTTTGTAGTCAGACGTAGAAGGTTTAAAATGCTTTGAGGGTTTTAACAAAAACAGACAGGTTAGTTGATGTTATTTATGATTCAGTACTTCAGCAACGAGAGCCTGTTGAATTTTTATAGAATTATATGTGATGGTAATCACCCAATCAGCGGATTTTTCATAGGAATGCGGGTCTGGCAGGTCATTTTAAACGAATCGGTAACAGCTTGGAGACTACTATGAAACTGAATTGTTAGTATTCCATCTGAATAATTTTAATATAAAATATTTAACAGACGTTCCCAGAGGTAACGATATTATTTGTAAATAAAAAGCTAATTCATATTTGTGTGATGTCACCTTATAGAATAGCAATCTTCCTGTGAGTTGACAGCTGTTTTAGTGCAGAATCAATTGTTTTGGTTAAACGGTAACTTCACAATTTTTAAATGTTTCATCAACTGAGCACAAATTTGAAGAACTCAATTAGTTTTCTGGATTATATTGTTTATCACATAGATAGATAGATAGATAGATAGATAGTTTTATTGTGTCTAAGATAAATCTTTTCACAAGGGTTCGGTACAAAATATAAAGTAAGGAATTAACATAATTAGAGATACATTACGACATAGACATAGTTAATACAAAAATAAAAGTATAAAATATCTGTGTACTTGATGGTAATGTCAATCATTCACCATGTGCAAATGCTCGCAGCTTTATGATACTAATAATACTATGAGCTAATTCAGTAAGTTTAAAAAATCCATTTTGTGTATTATTAGTGTTAAGATAGTGTACTAGGTCATCAATATTATGAACATTGTGAAAAAAACTATTTTTTCTTAGAGGGCTGTAAATGGGACATTCAAAAAGCATATAATGTAATTACTCCAGGGAATCCATATTACAGACAGTGCAATTATCAGTGCTGTTGATTATATAAAAATTTCCTTTAAAAGACAATTTTAAAAATGTTCCACTGCACGTTCTAAGTTTCGCTATTATTCTGGTTATATAGATGTGAGCGGGTATTTGCAAATAACTGTTATTTTCACCAACTAGTAAGTGTGAGTATAGTAAAGAGTAACTAGAAGCAACCTTTTTGTTCATGTCACTATCAAGCAGGCGTTTTCGCAATTTGTCTAGAATAAGTCTATCTAAACTGCGTACATTTGTACTTAAATGATTTTCCCATAGACACTCACATACCGCATAAATAAACAATTATTTAAGTTGCGTCACCCAATTATACTTTGAATTATTATTAGATTATTAGACTGAGCAAGTCGATTGAAGCAAATTTTTGTAAGTCTTGAAGAGTCCATTTCTTTCAGTTTGCTCATCCAAAGTAAGGCATGTTTGAAAACAACCATTGACAAATGATCGGAACATGTTTCCAAGCGTAGTATGTAATCTGGGGTATTCTTTGACAGACTTAGAAGTTTTTTGAAAAAGTTTACCTGTACGCGCTCTATAATATCAGTGTAACGTAGACCCCATATACCAATTCCAAAGGAAAGAGAAGATAAAATAATTGAATGGTATAAATTGATCCGTGATTCCCAAGTATTCATTTTTGACCGACACATTATATCCATTACTGCTCCAATAGCCCGATTAGCTTTGATTTGAGAATTCTTAGCCATGGTGCAAATTAAGGCTGTGGAGGAGAAATCAACACCCAAGTAGGTAAACTGCTTTACTGTTTCCAGACAATATCCACTATAATGAAATTTTTTGTTGTAATTATGTACATGGCCACTTTTTGCGAATATCATTACTTTGGTTTTATCGGTATTGACTGCAAGTTTGTTATCGAAGCAATAAGACTCGAGTACCTTTAGTTTTCGCTATATATCGATTGGAGAGTCGCCAAGAATAACTATATCATCTGCGTATTGAAACATTAATACGTCTTTGTTGCCGTCAATAGTAAGTCCATTCAGATTTTTTGAACTAAAATAATCTTCAATGTCAGATATGAAAATAGAAAAAATTAGAGGACTAAGTGATTCTCCCTGCAAGACACCTTCCGAGATGTTGTATTTTTCACTGTATGAGTTTTGTTGCTTGATTGAGAATGTTGCGTTATCGTATATCTGTTTTAGAATTCGAATGTGTTTAGAACTAATCCCAAATTTATAAAGTTTCAACCAAAGAAGTTTATGATTAATACTGTCAAATGCTCTTTCGAAGTCCACAAAGACAGCGAACACTTTTCTGCGCTGGAGTCTAAGATTTGCAAGATCAATTTTGTTTAGGTTGTTTATCACATATAACAAATGTCTTGATATCTTTTGTATGGTCCTTGTGCTGTATTCATGTTCTTTTTGTTATTTGATGGAAAATGTAACCACAATATTTTATATTTTTTCATTTTAACGTTTCGGTAGCGTTCCATTCATAGTAGATCATATTCTTGGTTGAACGTGGAATAATATATTTTATTGTATGTCATTCTAACAATATGATAGTCTACTAGGAATGGGATCCAGTGGAGTGCATGCTCCAGGAGCAATATGTCTAAGTCAGTTTTGTGATTTTGTGTACTGAAGTGTGTATCGACTAACAACAATTTCAATTACAAGTCATAATAAAACCTGGATGAAAACTTTCCTGATAACGCAGGTATGAAGTTATAGGAAATTTCCAAAATTGGTAACCAAATTTGACTACTATATTAGGCTCAAGTACTAGCTGCACATTTATCTGCATTTAGTTTTTTTTAACCCGCATTAACCGTGATAGGTTATTAGCGGTGGTATAGTGTTTTTTGGTTAGTAAGAATGCTGAATATTAAAATTTATGAGTAGGTCACTAGAAAAAAAAATTAAATTCGCTTAAATCGCTTTTAAAAAATTGATTGTTCCGGTATAGTTTTTCTTGTCTGACGCACACTTAAGGTCACTTGACACTTTGTAGACTACTCGTTCTGTATGATATAGTGGGCACTCGACTATTAAATGTTCCACGGTCATTGGCAGATCACACACGTAACAGGTACTCACTGGTTCCTTTTTCAATAAATGTTCGTGAGTTAATTTCGTATGTCCAATTCTTAGATGATGTATGACTACTTGGTTGCGACGACCTGCCGGACTTGTCTCGTTTGGTATTAGGTCTGGATTAAGTTTTTGCAGCTTGTTGTTCTTCTATTTTTTCCATCGTTCAATCCACATCTTCCTAGAGTTTTTATTTATGCAGTTCAATAGGTCACAGAGAGGAATTGAACTAGTTTGTACATGTAGATTGTTTAATGTACATGCTTCTTTGGCCATCTGTTCGGCTTTTTCATTGCCCATAATTCCGGTATGTGATGGTATCCAAACAATATTCACCTCTTTATTTGAACTTTCTATGGTGAGCAAGTCTTTTTTTATTTAAGCTAAAATGGAATGATTCGGGTACAATTTTTGTATACCTTGCACTGCACTAAGGGAATCGCTGTAGATAACTGCCCTAGTTTGCTTTTTAAAAGGAATTTAATGTAGTGCCTTTGATATTACATACAGTTCACTAGAGTATATTGAATAATCCTTATGTAAGCAAAATTTTTGAGTGGATACAACTGCTGCACCTGTCGCTTCGATTTCCGTAAACTTCGATGCATCTGTGTACATACTGTAGTGGTCTGCCAAACTACTTTTGAGATTCATGGAAAGTTGGTTGATGAGAATAGGATTTGTTACATTCAGTTGTATTGTATTGTTCTTCATTTTATGATTTAGTTTTTGTTAGTGTAGACTATCATATTGTTAGGATATGATTTATCGTGCATGGACCTTGAAAATTTTTTTCTTGCATTATCGAAATATTATTGATTGTCTAGTTGTCGAATTTTTGTCGCATTAACTAGATAGGGAGCAGAATTCGTAAAAACTCAATTATTCTTGATAACGGTAGCGTTCCAGATATATGAATATATTAAAAATGGTAGTTCAATTCTCCAACAAAATTAACAAAAAAAATAATGAATACACCACAAGGAAGCAACAAAAGATATTAAGTACTAGAACGTACAGAACATAGCAAAAAACATGTACATTGTTATCAGCCCCCATACTACACACTCCATCTGGACATTAAAAAGTGATGTTTTATCAATACTTCTCCATTTTTCCAATACCTCCATATTTTCTTTTATTGAATTATGTTAAACATTCAAGGTCTCTAACCGTTTTGGATATAAAATCAATAATAAACTACTCAAATTAATTAGTCCATTTTCTATTTTATCTACAAACCACTTGATTATCTTCCACCAGACACATGTATTCAGTTCTTGGTATAAATCTCCTATTTAAATCGGTTACAGCGAGAAATTTTGTTATCATTGATTGATGTAACGACAGGTCACTAGGAGACATCTCCTTTATATCGGCAGGTGTAGGCCAAGACTCACCTAACGACCTTATCGCGGAAACTAAAAATATTTCAAAACTATATATAATATAGGATATAGATATGTGAAACGAACTTCCAGCCGTAGTATGGTTTGTTTTGTTAGATATTAATTTTGTTTCCGCGTCATATTAGTAACTCTCAATTATAAAAAGTGGCATTGCTTCACGTTATTTACTTTTTTCCAATTAAACTTAAGTAATTTTTCAATTATAGTCAAGAACTCTGCGTCTTAATATAATTTATTTAATTATTCACAATCTAGCGATTTCAATAATGTATGGAACGTAAGATATTTACTAGTAACGCCAACGTATATTCCTGACACTGTGGTCATATTTCTTATTCAAACCAGTAGAATGGCATGTCCTCTGGCTAGCTGCAATCAGTTTCGTTACATTATTATAAACTTAAATCGTCAGTGTAATAAAATGGAACAGTAATTAATATATAATAATGATAAATTCGATTGATATGTGTGTTATACGTTATGTATGCGAGTCAGTTAATAATTTTCGCGATATCTGGTTTTAATTAATTTTTCTTATACTGGGCAGACTTCATATATCTATTCCTGATTGAAAATGGAGATATAAGAACTCTTCAGGATCAAACATAAAATATTCTTTTTGATGGTGTGTATGATGTTCAAGTAAATACAGCATCCACGTTACAAAATGAGAAATAAAATTACTACTTTTTCGGGATGTTGATTCATAATTAACAACAACTTTGTCTGCTCAATCCTTTTGTATGAGATATTTATATGCTAAGAATGGCTAAACAAAAAATGTGCTTGAATGAAGATGTGTTCATGGGTTTATGGATTCCAACTGAAAGTTCAATTTAATAAGTAAAATCAATAGAGAACTCACCATGTATGCTTTTTTGGTTGATTAATAGATTTTATTGATGCTCGTTTTGTAATTTAAATACCATTAGATACGGAGGATTTGAATGCTTGTAAAACCTTATTTGGAAACTAACGTTTATTGTCCACAGCATAAACTTATAAACTTGGCGAATTTTCCTTTTGTAAATGTAACTTGCCCCATTCAGAGCTTTATGCAATCTTCTTGTTATACTCAATTGAGTACCAGCCTCCAAACAAATAATCAACTGTAGAGTAAACACACAAATTGTCTGAATTGAATTGAACTCAAGGTTTGTTATTTTGTTTATACGATTTAGATGAATCTATGAAACATAGTTCACTCAATTTTTGACAGCATGCAAAACTTCATTTACCTACATGAGTGAATGTTATAAGCAGTATAACACTTTGAAGGTTCCAGTATTTCTCAGTTATTATGCGAAAAGTCACTAGTTATATCAAATATTGACGCTGGCCGACATATTATGTTTCAAGCAGCATATCTTTCAATCAATATTCTTTCGGTTTTGTGAAGCAGTTTGAATATACCGATTGGGAAATCTGCTTCGGAACCTAGGACCGAATTACACAAGTACGACAAGGATATATGAAAGAGAGAGGAAGAATAATTGTGCACAATCATCACTTTGTTTCACCTTAGGGGGCGTAAGCTTATTCCCGAGAGTGCCCGACTGCTCATTGCCCTCCTATTTTAACTAGTTGGTGGTGGTAAATGGTAATTCAGTATGCTCCCAAGACGTAAGGAGTGAGGACGTTAAAGAAATATAAAAATACAATCGTTATTACGTAACCTGTAAATCTTAAAATTCATTTTTGTCAACATGATATCATTTTAGACCAAGTTGACAATTTCTAACTACAATAGGATATTATTTTGGCCATTGTAACTTGAAAATAAAACAGCATTTCTTGAGAGAACCACAATTAATAAACTAAAAATCCCTTCCATTAATAAATTAAATTGAAAAGATAAAATAAGGTACCTACACCCATTCTAAACGTAAAATATAAACTTCCTGAAAAAATAAAAATGAAAATTTATTCTAAAGGTAAACATAATTTTAATGAATTAAGTGCTCAAATAAACCACCTTGCTGTGCCAGACAATAGCCAAATCTGTGATAAAGATTTGATCTCATATCTCTAAGATTATTTGGCGTAATGCTGGCACAAACGTTCTGTATTTTCACCCTCTGTATATTTTATGTTTTTGTGCCACTATGTATTCTCATATTTTGCTC